>JANVCC010000065.1:4538168-4548282 GCA_025345505.1 Todiramphus chloris collaris | reverse complement strand
TGCCCCGAGGTGCAGGAAGGGCTCTGATGCCCTGGGGTCTCTGCCCCTCCTCCAGCACCTCCAGCACCAGGCACAGCGCCGGGCCCCTCACTGCCAGGAGGATCTTGAGGAGCTGGAGCGGGGCCAGAGGAGACAGCGAGGCTGGGAAGGGGCTGGAGGGGAAGTCTGATGAGGAGAGGCTGGGGGAGCTGGGGTTGGGCAGCCTGGAGAAGAGGAGACTCAGGGGGACCTTGTCCCTCTCCCAACTCCCTGAAGGGAGGGTGTAGTCGGGTGGGGGTCGGGATCTTCTCCCAGGCAATGGGTGACAGGAGGAGAGGGCACGGCCTGGAGCTGCACCAGGGGAGGTTGGGTTGGATATCAGGAAGCCCTTCCTGACAGAGAGGTGATCAGCAGGGGAGTGGGCTGCTTGGGGAGGTGGGGGAGTCACCGTCCCTGGAGGGGTTTAAAGAAAGGCTGATGTGGCACCAAGTGCCATGCTCTGGCCCGTGTGGCATGGGGCACAGGCTGGACGATGATCTCAGAGGGCTTTTCAGACTCTGTGATTCTGTGCCAGCTCTGTCAGGGTTCCCTGCACTCCTCTCAATTTTGAAATGAACCTTTGGTGCTGTGCAGAACCCCTCTGAACCAGTTTTTCCTGGGACCAAAGGCTTGGCATACATCCCTCCAGAGCTCTCCTGGGCGCTTCTATCTGCTGCAAAAGCAGCTGCTCCCAGCTCCCGTCCCGGATCCACATCCTTAAGCCCCCAGCTCAGTGCTCAGCAGTAGGTGCTGTACATCTGTATTCTAATGGAACCCTTCCCCATCCTGCTCTGTGTCAAGATCACACACACGCTGCTCTCCTGCTTCCTCCCAGCCTTCTGAAAATGGAATCAATGCACCCAAGGACCACCAGGTCCAGAGAGGTAATGGCAGCACCCAGCAGAACTGGACACAGGACAATTCCTAATGAGGCCTGACTTAATAAATTCTTCCAAACTCCTCTGGCCCACCCTCCCAGATCTTATCTCAACTGGATTTCTCTAACATGCTTATGGAAATGGCATCTTTCTTCCTCTTAAGTGCATTGCCTCCCATGACATCCGGTTTTTCTCTGCTACCCAAAAGGCTTTCCTCTCTTTCAGGAGTAAATTCGATTTATTTGCCATGATTTATGCTTGTCTAATCCAGGGCGGCTGCCGCTCATCTCCTTTCTCTCTATCACATGCTCAACAAACGGTTAAGGTTATTTACTCAGTATTTTCCTGAGGTCAAGCTGAAAGCCTCTGCCTCCTCTTTCAGAACAAAAAGAGCCTTTTGAGATGACACCCCAGCTTCGGTGAACTTCTGACTGCTCCTTCCTGCCCCTGTTCCCGACACACTGCTGTTCTCCAGCTCTCACCACCACACAGCTCACCCTTGGACGCCAGGGAAATGAAAAGGTTCAGGTTTTAGTAAAAACTCGGCAGGATTTCAGTGCCAACCAGCAGGGGGGCAGAGAAGGAACCTCAGTGTGGAAGCACAGATGCAGGGCCAGGCTGGGGGGCTCTTCGAGTGACTTTGACCATGCAGGGAAACTGGTGTCAGGCTGGATGGGTTCCTTAGAGTTCTCCAGCAATTCTTCATCCTGCAGAAATGAACTCTCTCTTCCTCAGCCCTTGATGAATTTCTTCAGGAGCAGCTGGTTGGCCCCAAATTGCTGCTTTTCTGCTCTCTCCTCAGCCTCCTGGCCTCTTAAGATGCCACATAAGTTCCACCACCACTTCCTCACAGGCAGCATTTCAGCGACCGTCACTGCAGCACCGTGGGACTCAGCTGTGAAAGGCTTTTCCATGGCCCCTCACGGTATTCCTGGGATTATTTCAGCTCATCCGGGATTTCTCTCACCTCCTGGTCAGGTCGTGTCCCTCCACACTTGGACTATTCATAAGGCCCAGCTTTCCCCATCTAACCTGCTCTCCATTTTCTGCCAACACGGTCAGGAAACAAGACATCAACGGAAAGCTTGTGTTTTGTTGAGCTGCCTTCTGGAACCTTCTGTTCCTCCTCTAAATTGAGATGATTTGTGTTCATAGACCTGCCAGCAAGTGAAAAACGGCCTCAGTTCCCTCCCCCTGGACCTGCTTCCAGTCAGATCTCACCTCCTGCTCCTGAGTTCAGAGTCAGAGCATCACTATGGCTGGAAAAGATCTTTAAGATCATCAAGTCAACCGTTATCTAACTCTACCAGGACCACTGCTACACCATCTCCTTCAGCACCATCTCCTTCAGCAGCATCTCCTTCAACCATTATCTAACTCTACCAGGGCCACTGCTACACCATCTCCTTCAGCACCATCTCCTTCAGCACCATCTCTTGATGGCTTTTAAATACACCCAGGGATGGAGATGCAACCACTTCCCTGGGCAGCCTGTTCCAGTCTTGGGTAACCCTTTTGGTAGAGAAGTTTTTCCTCATGTTCAACTTAAACCTTCTCTGGCACAACTTGAGGCCATTTCCTCTTGTCCTGTCCGTTGTCACTTGTGAGAAGAGACCAACACCCTCCTCTCTACAACCTCGGGTCAGGGAGCTGTGGAGAACAATAAGGTCTCCCCACAGCCTCCTTTTCTTCAGCCTCCTCAAAGTTCACAATCATTCTGTTGTTCTTTTTCCCCTCTAGAAGAGGAGTCAGCCTCCGTCTTCACCAGTTCCTTCTTCTGGGGGTGGCAATCCAGCCTTCTCCTGGGCTACTTCTGCCTGTCAGTGGCCCAAACCATTTCCAAGAACTTGCTCTTCCATCAGTTTTCTGCTCTTTTCCTTTCCTAAATGTGAATGCAGCTAAAAATCTCATTTCCATCCTCCTTACCCATCCTCTCCAACCCATGAGAAGTGAAGCAGGGTTGGAGGGGAAATCAGAGGGGCAGGGAGTGCCTCTGTAGCCCTGGGGGCAGTGACATCAACTGAACATTTCTGCAAGCCAGGCTGGGGACTGAAGGTCACGAGACAATCCCTCCTGCTGCACTGCCTCACTTTTCTGTCAGGGTTCAGAGGAAGGTGAGCACACATTCATTCTTCAACCTAACACAAATATTTCGAGTAACACAGCTGCTTTTTCCACTCAGTACTTTCCTTCTGTGGCTTAAGCACTTCCAAAGAAGGAAAGTGTCACCAGCAACAAGGAAACCAGGAACCAACCGATCTGATGAGACAAACAGAACTGGATCAGACACAAGGGGCTGAAATCCAGGGTAGTGGAGGGATCTCTGCCCAGTACAGCTCCTGTGCAGAATACAACCAACTGCAGCCAACTGGACCACGCTGGGGAAGCTGCCGAGCTGTCCTGGGGGCTTTGTCTCCAGGCCAAGCTCTGGTTCTGAACGCAATCTGCAGATGCAACCTCTCCATTCGCAGCCAGAATCCTTCCCTCACAGGGACTTTGCCTTCTCCTTCCTGAAGGCCCCTCGGGGGACCAAAAGGCACCAAGGAAGGTGCTCCTGGGAAGCGGGTGCTTCCACATCACACAGCAATGTTTCTCCATACAAACTGTCTTTAGATGTTTTTTACACGCCGTGCCTGTTATCTTCCAGCCACGAGTTAAATCTCCTACAGCAAACGCTCTCTGCTCTATCCATGCAACCTATAATCTGATCTTTTAATTAAGCTACCCAGGAAGAAGGCTCTTAACAAGCTCTTTCATCCCAAGAAGCAGAATTATTCCCATTTTCAGCTCTCCTATCAGGCCTGGTTACAAACTCACGCAGTCCAAGCTCGCAGCTTGTTTTCAGCTCCAGAGCAAAGCCAGAACTGAAATACATGCTTCTGGTCCTATTATCTGCAGAAAATAAATTAACATTTCTTTGGCATGGATAAGGGAGACATGGAAGTACTTACATGTTAGAAAGCAACTTTTATCAGCACTGAGGTGTTGAAGAAAAGCAGGGTTTCTGCCAACTTTTAACTGGAAAAGGAAGTTTTTTCAGGTTATCAAGACAGCCTCCTCAGTAGTTTAGGTCAAGTATTTCCTATCAGATTTCTCTTCAGAAAAAAACATAAAGACTTCAGTCCACTGGATTATTTCATTTACATTCCTTGAGAAATTCTGACCTTTAGAATAATTTCATTTCAAGGAAAAAAACAACAGTCTGGATTTTGAAGTTCCACAGAGTGAACTTCCCTTAACAGGCAAATATCAGGGTATTCTGTGATAAAGTTAAGTGTTTGCATTCTGGTGAAAGACTCTGTTAATAAAACTGAGAGCTCGAGTCCCCCAAGCCGAAAACTTCTCGTCAAAACATGCAAAGTCAGTCATATCTGCACTTCCAGGCTCTGAAAAACACCGGGCCACAGCTTGTTGTGTCATAAAATGCATTCTGTTTGTGATTTGCAAGGTCTTATAAAGCCAATAAAATTGTTCACGCTCTGGGATGGAGTCATAAAAGCTACTTCAATTTCCTTCCTCGGCAGAAGGATGAAGCTGAAGAGGGAAATGCCCCTTCTGAAAGGTGTCTTTGTATTGCTGGGAATCACTTCCAGAGAAATTAGCACTGTTTTGTGTGTTCTCACAGACAAGGAGAGGTCAGAGCAACCACACAGTGACCCTCCCCTTGAGTAGCAGAGAGGGAGGGAAGGTTGTCCTAGGAAAGTGCAGCAGCGTTTAGAGAACCTCTGGGTACAACTGGAGCAGCCAGAAGGCCAAAAGGAGTCCGCAGATGATGTTGCTCGAGAAGTAAAGTGCTGCTGAGGGAGTTCCTTCAAGAATTCCACCCCTCAAAGGGGAGAGAGGAACCCTTGGTGAGGACCTGGGAGAGACTGGGGGCAGCTTACACCCGCAGGTTTCCTTTGCGAGGTAGGCATGAAGAGTGTAACCCTGACCTCTGCTAGAACAGACTTCTCACCAGAGAATCACTTCAGGAGGAGAGGACCTTTACGATCAAGCCCAACCATTAACCTAACACCACCAACTAACTCGCTTTCAAATAGACTTCATACTCAGGTCTACTCAGAGCTCTGCAGGATTCAGCAGCAGCTTCGCTCGCAGCTGCAAGCAAGCGCTTGGGTCTGGATGTGTGTGCCACCAAGCCTGAAACCCCAGGTCCTGGGAGAAAACTCCCCAGTAAATGCTCTGCAGTAAGACACACACATTTTGTCCTTTAAACATGAAAACAAACACGCAGCAATAGTCAAATTCCAGGAGGACAGAGCAGGAAGCACGGAGGAAGAGGAGGGCTCTTCACACTCCTTCCAGCAACTGAAAGCCCGCGTTGCAAATCGCACGTCCTGACCAAAAGCTCTTCATAAAACATACTGAGCTCGGCTCAAAAAGGACAAAACCCCAGAGGTAAGGCAGCCTCTTGGGAAGATGCAGCGTTTGGGGGGAGGATGGGGGTGAATTCGCGCTCGGATGCAGCCCCGTGGACATCCCCAGAGGAACAGACACACCCGACCTCCGGCCGAGGCGCTCGGCATCTACGGCTCGGCGTTTGGAGGAGGAATGCAAATGGTTTGCTGGAGATAAAACATCAAGAAGCTGAAATTAAAGAGCTTTCGTGATCAATCCCCCATTTCTATGCAAGAGACTCTGATCCCAGAGGCTGCTGAAGTGACCCATCGCACAAGCAAAGAAATGCCAACGTTTGAGCAAGAAGACAAATTAATCACTGGAACAAGCAAACGCCGTTCGGCTTGGACTTAAAGTGAAATCCATGGGGTCACTTCCTCTGCCTCAGCTGATAAGTGGCAGTAATTTAATCATTTGCCACTGTGAATCTGTACCGAGTCTGATTAACAGCTCAAAACTCGTGGTTGAAACCTAAACACCAGCGGAGAGGGCTGTCTGCACGGCCTACAGCCAGGCAGGGACGAGACTGCAGCGAGCAAGGCCCAAGGCTTAGGCTTACCCAGCGCCTTCCATCCCAAAGATGCACGAGGAGCATTACAAGGAGGACAGAACCTGCAGTAGCCTTAGCATGCAGCTGCTCCTGCCGTGTGGATGGGCAGCCTTCCTGAGACCATTCACACTTCCCTCTTTCTGTATCACAGCATGGGCAGGGTTGGAAGGGACCTGAAAGCTCACCCAGTTCCAGCCCCCCTGCCATGGGCAGGGACACCTCCCACTAGAGCAGGGTGCTCACAGCCCCAGCCAGCCTGGGCTTCAACACTGCCAAGGATGGGGCTTCCACCACCTCTCTGGGCAACCTGGGCCAGTGTCTCCCCACCCTGCGCCAGTGTCTCCCCACCCTCCTGGGGAAGAAATTCTCCCTACTGTCCAACCTGAATCGACCTCTCTCCAGTTTTGATCCATCCCCTCCAGTCCTATCCCTGCCCCACAGCCTAACAAGTCCCTGCCCAGCTTTCTTGTAGCCCCCTTCAGATCCTGGAGGCCACAAGAAGGTCTCCCCAGAGCCTTTTCTTCTCCAGACTGAACAACCCCAACTCTCTCAGTCTGTGCTCCCAGCAGAGCTGCTCCAGCCCTCTGAGCATCCTGGTGCCCTTCTCTGGACACGTCCCAGCACATCCACAGCCTTCCTGTGCCAGGGGTTCCAGAGCTGGAGGCAGCGCTGCAGGGAGGGTCTCACCAGAGTGGAGCAGAGGGGGAGAATCCCCTCCCTCGCCCTGCTGCCCACGCTGCTCTTGCTGCAGCCCAGGATCCAATGTCACCCTCCCAGCTCGAGGGAGCTGCTTAGCCTGCTGTCCCTACCACTCTGCTGATGCTGGACACAAGCAGACCTCCTGTGTTTAGCCTGGAAAGGTGTAGAGACAAGGATGGTCACCCAACGGCTCAGAAAAACACTGTACCTTATCTCCCAGCTTCCTCAGGGTAAAATAAGCAGCTGTCTGCTGTCCCTCTCTCTCCTGGCACTGCCAAGCCTGGGGACAGGGCTGAGGCTTCTCTGTAATGCAGTTTACTGCGTGTCTTCCTTAGACATCTCCCCAGGGTCTACAGCTTTAAGAAGGACCTCATCTCTACATCTATAAAGGGAACAATGCTGATGTTGGAGTCTGAAGTTCAGGGCAGGCTGCAGAGACAGGATTGATTTGGAGGCTGGTGCTGCCCTCTCCCATTGCCTTCAGGTAGCTACAAGTTAAAAGAGATTAATTCCTCCAAAAGTAGCAGGTATTTCTCCCAATGGAAGCAAGATCATTACAACAAAAGAAAAGAGGAATTGAGTTAAAAGATACATGACTACAATGGGGTGGGAGAGAAAGAAAGAAAGAAAGAAAGAGGAAGATGAGAGATCAAACAGAAATAACCCCAAAACTCTTGGCTCTAAATTATTCAAACTTCTCTCAGCGAAAACCTGAGCAGAGACAAACCAAGCTTTGCACTGAAGCCACTGAAATGAACAATTGCTCAGCGAGTTAAGTTTCTCAAGAAAAACGGCCTCCTTTTTCTCGCTGCAGCTGCAGGAGGGAGGGTTTGGCACATGCACCAGTGCCAAGGAGCCACCCTCCTGCCTTGTTGAGCAGCACGAGGACGTGGGCAGGAGATGCCAGGGTCCCGCTGCATTCAAGCTGACAATTGCCACCCCAGGCTGTCCGGGGCTGAGCTCTTAGGCCTCTTTCAGCAGCTGAGCTGCACCGAGTAGTGCCTGGAAGTGTCTGTCTCACTCTGAGAGCTCTGACTCCCTCTCAGAGCCTTACACTTCAGTCACAGCATCCCAGGCACTGTCCGGCCCTCCTGATTACAGAGTGGCTCAGAGGTGCCAGGGATAAAACCTGACTCTGCCCTCACCGGGTTCCTCAAAGCTTTAGCGAAGAAAGAAGTAACATCACACGTAACTGCTACTAAAGCCAGAACACAGGAGCTCCCAAGCAAGTGCTCTCATCGTGAGACACCTCTTCCTGCCTGCTGAGGATTAAATCCTCTTCAGAGGAGGGCAGGGCGATGGGACTGCTCAGGAACATGGAGAGCTCTCTGGGTCCTTTCCTCTCCTGGAGATTTTTCTCTAAGCTTGCTGTCATCTCCCTCTTCCCTCTCCATGCTCAGCTGCAATTCTGTTAGCCCTGGCACACAGCAGGAGAAAAAAAAAAGCTCCACAGCACCTTTTCCAGGGCACTGTGCCTCTCTTCATCTCCTCCAGCTCCCTCACCTTGCTGCTTCTCGTCGTTTGCTGTTCTTTGACAGCTGCAGAGACACCAGGGGGTACAGAGACGTGCGAATAAGGGCTGTGTCCATGGGGAAAATGAAGTGGATGGAGCCAGGGACATGTTTCCCTTTCCAGGAGGTGCCTGCTGCTGTTTACCAAGACATCCAAGTTTTGAGCACTAAGGGCTCGCTCAGCTCCTGAGCAAATGAACACTGTGCATGAAATATATTGAGCAGCCAAGGCAAGGTTTCAGAAACCTCACCCCCTTCTACAAACTCCCCTGCTGAAGAACTGTCAGCCTCACGTATCTACTCCTTGACTTCTAAAAGCATCTTTCCCACGGAGTTCCCACACAAGGCAAGTGTGTGAGCAGCCTTTCCAGAAGCCTCCTTTTCCCCCAGCTGGAAATGTTCTACAAGTGAGTTCTGTGGGTGTTGTGCCTCTGGCCGAGACGGAACGTGTGGAAACGGCCTCTCAAAACCTAGGCAGGGATGTGGACTTTTCAGCGCTGGTCAGCAGATGCCAGGGGTCACGACAGGAGTCAAGTGGACAATAAAGGAGCCAGAAGTGTTGTGACAACAGAGAATGCTTGATCAACTCTGAGCCACGAGGTGAGCGCAGAACCATTCAAGCCATGGCTCCTGCACTTGAAATACTTCCCCCGTCTTGCACGACATACCAGCCAGCATCAAACTCTCTACCAGAGCCTTGCAACTACAGGATTGTGCACACCTCAGGATATTTGTGCAGTTTTACACGGGTTATACATTGCTCCTTACTCTGCAATTAGATCTATCCTGATAATTACTTCAGGAAGTTTGCCTGTTGTAGTTGACCTGGCTTGGCTGAGCATCGGGCGCGTGGCACGCGGCTTCATGTGCTACAGGCTGTGTGCTGACAACCTCTGAAAGAGTTCAACACGAGACCTTCCGAGCTGGAAACATGTACAGCTTGCATAAAAATGCTCCAAGTCCTTGTCTGTGGTGCTGAGCTGGTATCCTTGGGAGCTGGCTTCTAGCTCAGCCTCGCTGGTGGGAGCTGCAAGCCCTGCCAAAAGCCTCTTACACAGCCTAGGAAAAGTGACACGATGCTATTCTTAGGCACCACGAGCCTCCCAACAGGTTCCTCACTGTGGGCTGCAGACACTTGGCAGAGTCTGGGAAATCCCCAGGAGTTTGACTTCATTGGTATCTTGTGTTTCACCCCTGAACTCCTCAGACTGACCCCTGACCCCTCTGCTCTGGTACAAACCCGCTCACGAGTGATCACAGTGGGTCTCTCCTCCTGCCTGGACCCTCCCAGAGCTGCAGCCCCAGATCCTCTGCTGTTCACCCACCTTGGCCTTCCCCACTGGTGCCACCAGCTCTGCCAAGCACGTCCCGCTGCCAGGGAGCATCAGCGGGCAGGCAGACAGCGGGAAGCACTGAGCACATCTCCCCCGAGCTGCAGGCTCTGCCTCGGGGCTACTGCCTGTCCGGGTGCTTCTGCAAAAAGCCAGCAAGGGCTCAGCACGCAGGGGATCGGACACGACAACGCCCGAGGTAGAGCTCCTCAGCATGAGGACAGGGAGCAGAGAGGGGCCAGGCTGACAGATCCTCCCATAGATCCCCTGGTCCTGCCTTGCCTCGCAGCACCCTGCCCGCTCAGCCCCTCTGGCCTGGCCCAGGGCTGCTCTCTGCCTGGGGCAACCCTCTGCCCGGGGCAACTCTCTGCCCAGGGTCCCTCTCTGCTCGGGGTCCCTCTCTGCCCGGGGCAACTCTCTGCCTGGGGCAACTCTCTGCCCAGGGTGCCTCTCTGCCCAGGGCTCCTCTCTGCCCAGGGCCCCTCTCTGCCCAAGGTCCCTCTCTGCCCGGGCTCCTCTCTGCCCGGGGTCCCTCTCTGCTCGGGGCCCCTCTCTGCTCGGGGTCCCTCTCTGCCCGGGGCCCCTCTCTGCCCAGGGCTCCTCTCTGCCCAGGGCTCCTCTCTGCCCAAGGTCCCTCTCTGCCCGGGGTCCCTCTCTGCCCGGGGCCCCTCTCTGCCCAAGGTCCCTCTCTGCCCAGGGCTCCTCTCTGCCCGGGGTCCCTCTCTGCCC
>JANVCC010000065.1:4515274-4535155 GCA_025345505.1 Todiramphus chloris collaris | reverse complement strand
CTCCAGCCAGTCCCTGCCCAGCCTATACTGGTGCTTGGGATTGCTCCGACCCAGATGGAGGACCTTGCATTTGGCCTTGTTGATCTTCCTGAGGTTGGCACGGGCCCACCTCTCCAGCCTGTCCAGGTCCCTCTGGATGGATCCCTTCCCTCCAGCGTGTCAGCCCCACATGGCTTGGGGTCATCAGCAAACTGCCAAACTCCATGCTGGAGTCTGAATCCAGGTGCCAACTCCTTAAGCAAGTGCCTGGAGCAGAACTACATGTCAAAGAGCTCTCAAGGGACAGTCAGTGTACTCACAACGTTCCCTCCCCACGCTGCCAGTCCTTCTGATGCCCTGTGACTGAACTGCCATGTCCTTGCTTCCCACGTCTTGTCTCACACAGCCTGGTACAGAAAAACCTCAGGGGTCCCACCCAGAGAAGGGGTCTCCACAGAGATCCACACTGCCCACACCAGCACAGCAGTGGGATGGGGACAGCACAGGTCAGAATGTGACTTCATGGCCATCCCAACGGGCAGGAGCTGCCAGCACTGCTGTGTGCCAGTGCAGCCCCAACACGAGCTGCGAGGACTCCTGTGGCTGCTGGCAAGCTGCTGGCAGAGGGATGTTCTCAGGGTCTCACACCATTCGGTGGGAATCCTGCCTTTCTCACCAGTGCTATGAGAAACAGCAGGATGGTTTTGTAAGCTGGACCCACACCTGGTGTTTTGCTGAGTTCTGTTTATGGTCCATTGGAGAAATATTTTGCAGTGGGTGCTGTAGGACTTGAGCCAATCCCCTAGGAGATGGGTGATCACTGACCCATCACCCTGTGGGGCCAGGGGATAGAAAACGGGGTTAGAAATGAATAAAGTGGCTCCTTTTGCCTGCTCTTGCTGGATTTGTGTGTGGCTGCATCTCTCCGCTCCCGGTACAAACAGCGGCTGCCTCCCAGCTGCCGAGCGGCACGGAGGTGCCAGCCAAGCTAGCGAGGGGAGAAGGATCTGTGCCTCTCCTGCTCCCCAGCCCTGGAGGCTCCCAGCTCCTTTGTCTAAAAGATTAAAGGGAATTGAAAAACCTGGTGGCATCATCAAAGTTTCAGTGGCTGTGACTCGGAGACGCTGAGCTGCTGCCCCCGTGCTGCCGGCAGGAAGGGCCGGTGGCAACCTCGGGCGCAGTGCCACCGTGCCACCGCTGTCCCCTTCAGCCAACGTCGTGCCCGCAGCGTTCAGCGGCAGGTCTGCAACCCCCGGTGCTCCGCGGGGACCTGGCCTTCCTTCAGCTGGCCTCTGCTTCCCACAAAGTGCTTTCCTGAGGCCCAGAATGGGACTGGGAATCTCAAAGGCAACCGCAGCTTTGGTAGTTAATGGTAAATCCAGAGATTATTTTTTCTTCCCAGCTTTCTTGCTGCTCCAGCCTGTTAAATTATGATTCAGTACTCGAGTTTATATGAAATTCAAATGAGGAGAGCCAAACGCACTTGTGTGCTAAAATGCTTTAAGTTAATTTGATCAGACTCTGGGGTATAGAGTCCCAACAGACCAGCACAGATTGACTGGAGCTCATTTATATTCCCATACTTCAGATGGAAATGAAGAGAAAACAGCAGTTAGGTCCAGTTAAAAGTGCTTTTGATATCTCTCTGCTGGAGCCAACAAAGCTATAATATTTGAAACAGTTCCCATACCTCCCTAACGGGCGGACGAGCCCTCGATTGACTGTACCAGGGCTCTGGGCTGCTGACAGCAGGTTGGTTAGAAGCTTGCTGCTGTTTACACAAGGATGAGAGGCTGCAGCCCTCACAGAGCTGTTACTCGTTTACTTTCACCTGCCACAAACTGATTTTTGGCAGCTAAAAGCTGAAAAAGCTTTTGTGAATCTTGGCCTGAACATTCCTTTGTTGGGAAAAGATACCACGAATCTTCCCCTGCTTTCTCCTGCCCCATAGCATCCACCAAGAGAGTTTGTCCAGTTGTTAATGGATCCTTTTCTTGCTGTTTGCTTCCGACAGGGACTGTTCTAGATCACACTCAATCTCTTCTTACATTCATGCTTTGAGAAGAGCCTGGCTGTGGCACCCAGCTCTGCTTTAGCGGCTACTTGCAAGCGATGTTTTCTAGAGAGACATCAACAGCCTCTAAAAAGCAGCCCCCAACTGACCGAGCATCTGGTCCTTTGCAGGAGGCACAGGGCTGGAGAGGAGGAGCCCTGGCATCATCACAGGGGCGGGATGACAGCCTCTCCTGCTTTCCTGTTGGGCTGTCTTGGAGGTTTTCAAGATCCAGATGGAACCAGCCTGAAGCAACCTGGTCCCAATTCAACGCTGAGCCTGCTCTGGGCAGGAGGCCAGGCTGGATGATTTCCTGCAGCCCCTGCCACCTTCCTTCCCGTTTCTGCCACACCACAGATTACACGGGCCCAGGAGATGCCAATAAACCAGTGCCAGAGCTTTTATCTGGATTTGCTTTCTAGTGATGCAGGGAGAGCTGCCCTGTCACACTGCAGTAGCCCTCAGTGCCACTCTCATCTGAGCCAGTCTGTCAGACAGGGAGCATCTCCCCTGGCACCCTTGGTGATGGTGAAAGTTTTAGTTCTACCAATACCAGTTTTCCCCCTCACACTAGAAAGTCCATTAGTACAAGGAAGCCAATGCAGGAATGGAACTTGCTCGTCCGGCTCACTGGGAGGAACTGGTAGCACTGGTCACTATTCTCCCAGAAAAGAATAAAGAATAAAAAATCCCGTAAGATGAGCTGCCACGAAAAGGAGTCGGGGGTTTCCTTGGCAGAACTCCCAGTGTTAAAGGGCTTACAGGAAATGTTTAGCTTTCAGGAGTTCGAGTTCTCAATAGGAAAAAAAAACTATCTTTTTGTGGGAAGGAGTCACCTTTTCCTCAAAGGCTTCTGCTCGGCCACAAATCCAAGGCAGAGTCCGAAAGCTCTTTGGTGAAGCAGTTCCAGCCAGTCCTCCTCACCCACCCACCGCAGTAATGGATCGCACACCTCTGCAAGCCTGCTCCTCTCCTCACTCTGCAAGCACTCATATTTTTGCTGTCACTGCCCACAACTCAGATGCTATTTACACTTCTCTCCAGATCACTGCTCTGTTTCTGGAGCCTGCTCTGCCTGCCTTTCCTGCCTGACGCAGAGCATCCATCACTTTTTTATGTTCTTAGCTTTGGGGCTGTTTATTTCCCTGCTTTTTCTAACGGCGCGACCGAGATCCGCCTTTCGGTCTGCACCGCTGATGCTCACCTAATCCTGATGAGTTTTGAGGGAGCTTGTATCTGGATCTCCCCACGAACACGCTGGCTGGGGCCAACAGCCCCCAGAGGGCACCTTCCCCAGATGGGAAGGGGACACATGGGCACTGATGGATTTCAGGGATCAGAGAGCTGTTTATGGTGTCTTAACTATCACATCTCTCACCAGCTAGTCCCAGCGAGGGGGCTGGACACAGCCACCCACGGGGCACTTCCAGAGGAGAGTCACAAAGATGATGAGCTCTGCCATGCCAACAGGCTGAGAGTTGGGGTTGGTCAGCCTGCAGAAGAGGAGGCTCCCAGGGGACCTTCCAGTGACCTTCCAGTACCTGAAAGCGGCCTCTCCGGGAGCAGGGGAGGGTCTGTAGTGCCAGGCGGAGGGGCAGTGGCTCTCAGCTAGCCAAGGGCAGAGGTAGGGTAGACATTAGGAGACAGCTCTTTAATCCCAGGGTGCCAGGGCACTGGAACGGGCTGCCCGGGGAGCTGGTGGAGGCCCCATCCCTGGAGACATTCAAGGCCAGGCTGGATCAGGCTCTGAGCAGCCCGACCTAGTGAGAGATGTCCCTGCTCCCTGCAGGGGGGCTGGACCAGACCTGCAGGGGTCCCTTCCCACCCGATACGTTCTCTGATTCTGGGTTGGCTGATGAGATGTAGCAAACAGTGAATTTCCATGTATTATGGTTTTTTTTCTCTGAAGCATCTGAGATTTTACACATGACACTTTCAGGCCATTTTCCAACTTTGCTGCCCCTAATCCAGCCCTATCCTTCCTTTTATCCTGCTCCTCATATCCTGTTGCATCTTCTCTTGCAAGTAACCTCGGGTGACACCAGACTCACCTGACACAACACTTTTCAGTGACAGAGACCGAAGCCTTCCCATTACAGCCTCAGTTTCCAGCGTCACAAGAGTCCTCCCTACAATCTCATCCCTCCTCCCCATGAAGACAAAATCCCTTTCTACTGGGGCACACGACAAGCACGTTAAGTACCACGTCAATCTGTCCACCCCGCACCAACAGGGACATCATTCAGAGCAGGATTTTCTCCGTGCACTGATGTAACAGGAACAAAATTGGCTGGATGGTGTTGCAGAAGGGTCAGCGCTGCTCAGGTCCAGCACAGCTGAGAAACAGGAACCCATCTCTCTGCACCGTACCCTTCCTGTCGTCAAACTTGGGAAAACTGCCTCTGCTTGAAGAAATATGGATTCTTTTTTTTTTTTTTACCCCCAGGAACAGACTTCGTTGTTCCAAAATTTTCCCTCTGTAACTTAGCAACATTCTTCCTCAGCCAAGGAGCTGGTTTCAATTATATTCCCAAGTGCAGAGCTCCTTGCACTGGGAGCAGTTGTCTGTTCCCTTGCACAGAGCAGTGCACGGCAGGCAGAGGCATCGCTGCTGCAGACGGGCACGGCTTCTTCCTCCAAGATCCAAGAGAGGCCAATTACTTCCAAGCCATTTTGCCTTTTCCTGTGTGCCACTGGTGCTTAATCGATGGTCTGCGCCTAATGAGGCAGAAAACCAGCAGCGGGAATAGCAAAGGCTTCATTCAGGAGAGGAACAGTTCACATTTAACCGTGTCTGGGAGGGAAGAAGATGAATCTGCCCCGGAGCTGGGCCTGTGAAAGTCCCCAGACTGTAGAGAACCCAAGGTGGGTTCAGGCTCTGTCTGCCAAGTGCGAGCCAGGGTTCAGGGGACGGGGAGAATGTGGAAAGGGAAGGAAAAGATCTGGAAAAGACTGAGGTACTAGGAAAGCCTGGTAAATGGTCTAGAAAAGGCTGGAGAATCCCTCTGTGCAACAGGAGGGGCAGGATCCACCCACCCTGTTCCCTCTCCTTCCTAGAAAGGGATCCCTCCCACCACAACTCCTCTTTGCTGGAATTTGAGGAAGGCTTTTGGGGGAAGCGGGAGAAAACTGGGAGACAGTCTGTAACTTCCCAGCTCTCTCCTGGTCCCACAACTGAATTTGTTTCCCAGGAATGCCAGGGGCCTCGGGCTGATTCCGTTGGGAAGCTCCCGTGGATCTCTGCCTCCCCAAAGCCCAGTGCTTCAGCGTTGCTCAGAATCCAGCCCAGTGGAAAAGCACTGTGTTCTGCTCAGCTTCAATCTCAATAAAAGAAAATGAAACAAAAGAGAGAGAAGAACTGTGATACCGGGCGAGCCCTGGGTCCAGTTGGTAACTCACAGGCTGTAGCTCAGCAGCTGCCACTGCCTCCAGTAAATACACGGGGACAGCAATCAGCTGGTATTTAATTAAACCACAATTACTGTCTCATTAGCTCTGAACAGTGTTCTTATTACAGAGCCTTCTTTTGCTCCCTGGCACGTACCTCCCCAGAAGGCTTTGTTTTATTTTGGATGGGGTGCAGGGGGATGGATGAATCGGAATGTGTGCTGATGGAAGTGACCCCCGGCAACGCCCAGATGCCAAGAGCACAGCAATGTTTGCAGCATCAATACCAGAGATATTTTGACTACTTTCACAGATCCTGGTTTGTATGCAATCACTAGAAACATCTAAAGCAGCCTTAGAGTCACCAGCCCTTTGTTCCTTGAGCAGCTGGGTAGAAGAGGCTGATGAGGATTTTTACTGCTGCTGTTGTAATGTGGTTGTTCTTAAATCCTCCAGCCCCAGAAAGGCGAAGACAAGGGGATTTGTACTACCCCGAGTACACTGATAAGGTTGTTTCTCCTACACAAGGTAACTAATTGGTGCCAATCAACTGACAATTCTTTAGCCAAGAGCTTTCCTTTTGCTTTTTTTTCTTTCAAGCTCTATCATATCAATGACTCTGTGTTTGTAATACATTTTCCTTTCTTTTTCTAAATCACACAAGAAGGTAAAAAAATTCCAACATCTGCCTATGAAAGTGAAAGGGAAAAAAACACCAACGAACACAAAACCAACAAACAACCCCAGAAGAGAGGAAAGTTCAGTTCTGCTATAAAAGGATTTGTCTGGCTGATCATTCTCAGAACAAAAGCAGAGAAAACCCACAAGCCCACCGACTGCCAAGAGGAAAGAGCCACAGGTCAACCCTGCCACTAACTGGAGTGGCTTTATGTCAGCAGGCAAGAAGCGGAAACCATTGTAAAGGAACCAGAATAAGAGTTGTTAAAATACCATGTTCCTGGGTGTTTACTGCCCCTGAGAAATCCTTAACATCTCCAGAGATGGGAGTTGGACAAAATTCCCCTCTAATGAGAAGCACAGTTTGTGTTTTTCTTAATACCCTGGGCTCCCAGAGTTATTAAATCAAATTAAGTCTTCTGTATTTCACTTCAGATGCTTAATTTTTATACTTCGGGATTCTGAAAGAAACACAACCCTTAACCCAACAGAAGGAAAGATCCCAACAGTTTATCCTGTAAACTACCTGACTGTTCAACCCACGTCACGAACGGCAGGGGACCGTCGTTCTGAGCGGCTGAGTCTGGCAAATGGCAACCTCCACGCGAAGAAACCATTCCCAGGTACAGCACCGAGGCTGCAATTTCTTATTTCTGAAGCTTTTCTGTAAAGAAGAAAGGCCCCAATTCAGCACGTTACACGTGGCTCTGTCTGTCTTTGAAGATATGTGGAGTAAATCCCCTTGAAATCACCAGAACTGCTCCTATGCTGAAAAATCAGGCACACGCTTAGGTGTCTTGCTGAGCTGATGCCTCAGGATCATGATAAGCTTAATAGGCATTCATCCTAAACACTGGGAAAATAGAAGCTGTGAAATTCTCATCAAAATAAGAGGCCTCCAGACATTCAGAGATGAATCATGAAAAGCAAATCGGCACGCAGGAGAAAACACAACACCGTGCAATCAGAGCACCAGGGAACCTGCAGCTCCACGCTGGCTGGAGGGACCACATCCAAGAAGGGTAAAAGCAACCCCGGCAGCCGAGCAGAGCCACAGGGGAGCAGCACCTGAGGACTCCTGCTCGGAAAAGCGTGCAGCTGGTTTGGGAGCAAATTCTTCCCCAGCTCAGCAGAAAGACTGAAAACTGCTGGGTGTAATCCATGAATGAGACCATTTGAAGGAGCTGCACCTCCTGGAACCACGCTGGGCTCACGGGTGGCCCTGCCAAGCCCATCGGTGGCAAGTCTCCAGCTTCACACCCCGAACATGCATGAGCCAGAGGGGTTGCTTTTCTCTGAATGAGCCAATTTTGATGAGCAAAACCAACTACACATGGGTTGTGTTCCTAGGCTGGGCTGTTGCTTGGGGAGGTTATGTATTTCCCAGGGAATCAAGAGGATTTGAATAATACCGAAGAAATGAAGTTGCTCATTCTTGGGCTTTACTCAAAGTAAGACAAGAGGTTTCCTCAGAAAAAGGCCCGTCAGCACAAAAACTCAGCTCCACACCAGAACTCTGCATGCTCCAGCATTACTTGGGATGGGAGAGGTAGAGAATTAAGAGGTTAACTCCAACACGACACAAGGTCCACCAGCTCTGGAGGAGCTGCTGGCTATGCAGCGGGGGAGGTTTCACCAGCACAGCACCCTGGCTAAGAAGGGTACTCGGTGGCAGCAGCGTTTACTGAATGAGGAGTGTACTGAAAGGGAATCTATCAGCCTAGGATCCTGCAGGGAGGTTCAGGAGCTCCTGTGGTACAACTCCTCTCTCCAACAGACCAACTGAGAAAGCAATTACAGCTCATTGACAGTGTATTTCCCAAGACTCTCTCACAGAATCACCGAGGCTGGAAAAGACCTGAGATCATCAAGTCCAGCCTATAGATCACCAAGTCCAGCCTATAGACCACCAAGTCCAGCATACAAGTCACCAAGTCCAGCCTATAGACCACCAAGTCCAGCCTATAGACCACCAAGTCCAGCTCTCTGCCAAGAAAGCCGGCCGCACAGCCTAAGCTACTGCTCTGGGCCACTTACATCTGGTGTTCCTGAGTTGGGAAGATGCTGCTGAGAGCTCAGCTCTGGTGATTCCGCACAGAGATCAGGAAATGCAATAAAATCAGGGACAAGGCCGGACAGGGAAACTTCAGCAGTTGAAATACATCACTTGGAGACCTCCACAAGGCTGGTTTTAACACGTGCCTACATCAGAGGCAAGACAAAGGGAAGCAGATGAGCTCTGCTGCTGCATTCTTCCACACTAGTTACATTTTGTGAGCATCACGTTTAATCAGAATGAAAACTCTGTAAAAAGGCATTTGACACAGAGGAGTTCACACAGGGCTGGGCCAAAACAGACCAAGGGTGACCAAGGTTGTAGAGCTCCACGCAGCTCAGGACATCGATGTAAATTCCCACTGGTTTCTACCAAAGGGTTGTTAAACTTCATTTCAGGTCAAAGGACTTTTTGCCTCTTCAACCCTTGACCACACACAGTCATACAGACTGAACAACAACACACACATACGTGTTCAATTCCATTTTTCCTGATGGCTTTCAGACCTCCAATGAGGAGAAAATGCTAAGACAGTTAAACAACTGTCCTTCATTAGATTCATTCTTCACCAGAGTTAGATCGAGACATTAAAGTTCCTGGCAGAAATCTTATGCATCATTCAAAACGTCGGAATTCCTCGTTTATGCCCCTCAGTAATGCTCACAATGAAAGTTTCTCAACCAAACCATGCGTTGAGCAGCTTTTATATTCACTTGACAGAAACATTTTAAGTGATATGTCAAAGATCTCTTCTCAGCAGAGTGGTTTTCCTGTCTCTAACTGCTCTGCTTGTATCCCTGGACCATGGGAATTTATATATGCATCAGAAAACTCTATTTACCGGTTAGGTACTTCACAGTATTTCTCATAGATCTTCCTCTATTGGTTACCATGACACTTGCATTATAGTATCACTAGAGGAGCTCACTGTGAAGATTAACTGGGCAAACGGTTGGAAAACAGAGCCTGACTTCATTAATGCCTTACAAGGACACTCACTAGACGCCAAGCTGTCTCATCCACGTTCCAAACAAATCAGCCGCACGCAGAAGCATCTTACAAAGTCAAGAGCTTTCTTAGCAAGAGCCACCTGACCTCTGGCACAGAAACTCTTCCAGGTTTACTGCACTCACTCAGCCAAATGGCCCAGTTCTCAGCTCTTCCGCAGAATTTACACAAGCTGCAAGGGATGGATCTCAGCAGGCTTACAGTTTTTCTCTTTCTAGGCCTAGGACAGCAGAGCATGAAGATATTTTGCTGTCTTTGGCGAAGTGCTGCCTGGTGGTAGCACGATGAGGTTATTTAGTGTTCAGTGTGGCTGCAGGAACGTGTGGCTTCCTAGCGAAGAACCTCAGAAAACCTCTCCTCTCAAATAAAATCACAAAATCACCGAATCGTTAAGGTTGGAAACGTCCTCCAAGATTATCAAGTCCGACCATCTACCCAGCATTACCATAACCACTAAACCAGTTCCTGAAGTGCCACATATACCTATTTTTTGAGCCCCTGCAGGGATTGTGATTGCCCCCTCCTCCCTGGGCAGCCTGGTCCAAGGCCTCACCACTCTCTCAGTACAGACATTTTTCCTAATATCCAACCTAAACCTGCCCTGGAGCAACTTGAGCTCATCACCTCTCATCCTATCACTGGTTACTTAGAAGAAGAGACCAACACACCCCTCACTCCAACCTCCCCTTGGGTAGCTGCAGAGAGCAATAGGGTCTCCCCTCAGCCTCCTCTTCTCCAGTTCCCTCAGTCCCTCCTCCTAAACCCAGACAGACTGATGGGATAAAACTTCTAGAGTAGCTTTCTGTGGCTTAGCTCACAAGAACCCAATGCCAACTCAAGAAACTGCTGAAGAGCAGTAAAAAACAGCGCTTCCTTTAATAAACTCACTTAATCAGCAAGTCTGCCCAGAGCCCACAGCCCATTCTCCTATTCTGAATGCTTTGTTCTGCCCTGTTCAGAAACTTGCCCCTTTAAAAGCATTGGGGAGCCAGTGCAGTGACTCACAGGACGTGGTGGATTCACCTGGGTTGCTGACACTTCAGCATCTTCTCAAAGAAGATCTGCTGCTCCTCCTAACAAAGATAACCGAGATAACCTCACAGCAGGGAGGAGATAGGAAACCTGCCTCCCAGAGCTGCCTGCCCACCAGCCTTATGTAACTCCAGGCCTAGATGAGATCTGCCTCTAAAACCCAGATTATCCTCCTCCACATTGCTTCTACAGAACCCTGCCATTTCTGTTAACCCCTTCCTCACAGCCATGAATACGAAGATGAGACTCTTAAAGGCCTCACACTGCCCATCTGTCATGAAATCCATAAAGAAATCCAAAGCCTACATGGCAGAGCATGAAGGATTTAACTAACTGAACCTCAGCAAGGTGCTCCCTGGTTACTGAACACATCCACCCACGCTATCAGCGTCAGAGAAATACTAAGATGCTCTACCAATACACTTGCAGTAGCAACAAAAGTCTGGGTTTGGTATAAAAATAATCACAGCGGCACAAGCCTCTAAATAATTTGCGGTTCCCAGGTGAATTTTCCACACCAAGAAGGCAAGAGATCATTCGGGGAGAAATGAAATTACAACCCCAATCTCCTTCTGCTGAAGAGGGACTGATACTTCAATTATTTATGTAGGCTTTAAATATTTAGCTTGGCACTTAGACCCTTAAGGAAACTATAGTTGCCTTTTCATCGTCACAAGGAGCCCATCATTTATTCATGGAATCAATAGGCACAGAGAGCAGCGAAGGCTTCGTGGGGGTCAGGGCTCCCAGCCTTCTGGAGGAAACATCCCGACTTGTGTGGTCAGCACAGTTACCCATGAGACAAGTACAGTGTCTTGAAGCTGTGTGGGATGGAAAAAGTAAGTCCAAGAACCCTCCAGCGACCCGAAGAGGAGTCTCACACCGGTCTCTGCCGCTCGAGCGTGTGCGTGGCTGGAGAAGGCAGAAGCGGCCCCATCCCTGCGCTGAGTGCGCTGACTGAAGGCACTGAGGATTTCTGGTGCTTGGACTGACAGGGGAGGGGAGAGATGCTGACTGAGCAGATTTCTAGCACCAGGAACTGAACCTGGGACTTTGTAATCTGAAATCAGAAATATTTCTGGCTTCCCTAAGAATCTTTTTTCAGCGAAGGCCAAAGCAGGCCTATAGAGGGGCACAGAAAAATGATTTGGCTTTGTCCTGGGTAACCTACTTTCATGGCAGGGTAGGAAATGTCCACTTTCCATTGGCATCCCTGCCACATTAACTCATTTTCAACAACCAAAGTGGGAAGAATCCTTCCAAAGCACGGCAGTACAATACAATGTTAACCTATTTTTATTATCCTTAAAGCCCTTTATTCCTCTTTATGTCCCTTAAATTTTCTCTAGAAACAATGGATGAGGTTACCATAGAATGAATTCCGTGCAATCGACCTTGTTTCCAGTTTAACTGGGTGGAGAACAGCCAAGCAAAGGTACAGACTCAGCTACTCAGACCGTTCAGAAGAGTAACTCAGAAACCTTACAGGTTCCCTTCCTCTTAAGAAACACGGACCAACCACCCTGTTCACCTACAGACACACCTACAAGAGGGATCCTTTTCTCTGGAAACATTACCTGCTCCAGGTCCAGACGGCTCTATGTTCCATTATAAACTAGGCAGAAAGACAATGAAAGTTAATCATACTTAGGATGGGTCTCGACAGAGGCTAGGACCCTATCCATGGAGCTCTTGGCGGGAAATGATGCTCTTATGACAAGAAAGGGCGGATGGATTAGTAACCTGAATAATAATTGTGTTAATACTCATCACTAAGAACTCCCTCGTTTCTGGACTGTGAATGGGGGTGGTGATTTTTGTAAGCCCACTGCTTGTCAGCCACCTAAATGCCTGCTGACTGCATCTAAAAGAAATTATTAAAAAAACTCAAAACAAAGCATTTCCTACATGACACAGCTGTGAAATACATGTATTTTTACATGTACCTGGCACCCAGTCAGTCCTCCACTGGATTTACTTGTAATGTTCCCTTTGAAAAGGAGAGCAATTGATGGTAGTTTATTTATTTTTGAGGTATCACGTTAACAAATTCACTTTCACTGTGTTTCTCCTGAAACACAGACTCATGGAGGCAACGCAAACCACCCAAGAAATCCCCGAGGGGAGAATCACAGTCCCACGGACCAGTGGGAAATTACACTGCCAAGAGACAGGAGAGCCCAGGGCCCTGGGATTATAGAGCTGGGCAGTGGAAGAGCTGGGAGCACACCCAGACGGGTCACAGGCCCCGCCAGGGCACAGGCCACACACAGCAAAGGATTTAAAATAGCTGAATGTTAAAGCCTGAGGGTCCGTGAGAAGACAAATCCTGAATTACTGATCCCTCCTTGCATCCCCCGTGGTTCTGTCAAACATTAGTAAACAGCTCCAGCGCCGGCTCATGAAAATCTCAAGTAATTGCTACTTTAGCAACACACACAGGAGGCTGTGAAGGGGTAAATATTGATGAGGCCAAGGTGCCAGTACAGGACAGCACTGAACGCTTCCTGAATGAAGACCAATTGAACTTCATTTTAAAGAAGAAAGAAAGGTCATATATCAAAAAAACTATACCTAAAGCTTGCCGAGGTGATGAGAAACTACTGTTCTTGAATTGGGTTTTACAGTGTGAGACTGAATTCTCAGGAAAGGAAAAAGCAATTCATGTCACAAAGCATTTAAGCTCTGGTTCTCCAGCAAATGCTGGATATCCAAACAAGATAGTAAGTGGCAAAGGGAATGATTCCCACCTTTTCTTCTTTGCTTGTTACTGTGTGTGGAAGGAAATTTGATGCTCAGACTTCCCAGTGCAAATGGGAAAGCGAAAAAAATTAAAAAAACAAAACAAAACAAAACAAAACCACTATCAGAGAACACTTTCAAACAGTCAAGGAAGTCCTTGGTTCGTTTTCTATCAAAGAAGTTCTTTCTGAAGAATTTTGCTATGTCATTTCTCGTTTATTCTCACATTTATAAAGAAAGTTGTCTGTAAAGAGGCACCAGAAAGATAATTCTCAGTGCCTAGAGGCTCCTGACCGAAGGTAACATTTATCCTGGTCCAGCCACCCTTTGTGCTGGGCAGTGGTAACTGTCTTTGTCTCACTTTCCTGCCCCTGAAGCTCTCCGTAAAATCCCACTTGTTTTCCATCACAAACACATCTCAGCGTTGTTGTGTTTATTCCACCAGGAAGGGAGAAAGTTTGAACAATCCAACATGAAAGAAGCTGTAAATTGAGAAGCAAAACTCCCTTCCTGTGGAAGAACAGTGGGTATTTTAACATTTTAAAACGTGAAAACTCCTGGCGTGACGAGAAGCTTGAAATGAGAATTTCTGTTCGGGGATGCTGGTGCATATTGGCTTTGATGTCTCCTCCACTTCCCTTGCCAAACGCTGCAGCAGAACCACTTAAGAGTTTGTATTATTTATCAAGATTCTTTCTGGTGACTAAATCGCGTCACGGACATCTCATGACCACAGCGTAAGGCAGAAGATTGTTTTTTGGCTGAGAAGTTTTACCCAAAATACGCAGGTTTTAAAAAGATGAATAAATAAAACTATCAGGAGGCACACAATCAAAAACCCTGCAGCTCCCGCGCACCACGGAGACAATCCAGGTCCAGACAGATGCACAAATCAACACAATACAATTTACTGGATTGTTTCCTGGCAGGAAAATCAAAGCTGGTTTAGTTTGTCAGCTTTGGCTGTATTGATAATTTCCCAAATCAAAGTCTCTTGTTGCAAGACCAAGCTCTCGTGCCCAGAAACACAGCGGGAGCAGAGAAGGAACCATCAGCCCCCTGCTCATCCACAGCCCTGCGCACAGCACTCCAATAACCAACCCTCTCTGCCAACGGGGCTGGAGGGTGAACTAAGGCAGAAGATGGAGAGGGGGAAAATTGGCAGTTCCTGTGATTTCCATTTCAGCTTCTTCTTTTTGCTCAGAGATGATCTGGGAATTAATTTCCTCATAACCCAATATTTAAAGTATATCCCTGAAAGCTTGGTTCGTTCCTCCAAATTTCAGATCTGTCACCTCTCTGTCACTGAAAGGCAAACCAAGGGAAGGTGACTGCCAGGAACAGGACTGGCACAGGTTTGAACGAAACCCATACAGCCAGCCCTGGCTTACAGAGCTGGTTACATCCTTCCCTTCCTCTAAAAGAAACGTCTGCTTGTTGCATTCCAGCTCTGTATTCTTGCAAGGGGATAATTACATCAATATTCCTTGGGAAGACGAGCCTGCTGTCACTGCAAATTTGACACAGATTAATAATAAACTAGATTAAAGACGCTGGTTTTACATGATGGTCTTGTAATTACCTGGCTAATAGCAATGCCTTGCAATAGAGCACTGCTGTTAGTTACGGAAAATTAAAATCAAATCCCAATTCCACACTCACTGAGAGCTTGTCTAGGAAATTCAGGTGAAGGATTTGCTTTCTGTTGCCACTGACAGCACGAATGGTTCTCGTCTTCAGCTACCACTCTGCGACACCAGCGTAGACAAGCCTGGATAAAACCCAGGCAATGTTTTAGTCCTGCGGAGCAGCCGACCCCAGGGCCAGACTGGGACTGCTCCACACCAGTAACCATGATGCATCCTCAGGAATAACAGCCCCCAGCGAGCAGAAAAGGACAGAAGCAGTGCCTGGGAGAGCTGGCTCACTGGAGCTCTGTATCTTGGCCAAGAGAGGAACTGAGACAGTACCAGAAACAGGAGCAGTGCTTGGAGGAAGAGTCTAAATCTGACTTGTAAAGCACTTGTAACAATTACGTTAGTCTCGACTACGTTCAGAAATAAGAAATCAGGCTTCGATTGTTTCTCAGGTTTCCAGAAGCCGCCAGTAGCTTTTTACACTTACAGCTTGCCACAAAAACAAAAAAACATGGAACCCAAACTTTGCCTGTACTGAAGCACAGCACCATCAACTCATGCAAAATTAGCCTGCAGTATTGTCAGCACCTCTGTTTACTTCTTTAGCACGTCACTCCTAGCTTTCTACGCTCAACCGTCAAATTATCCCTTCACACACAGAGAGGAAAAGAGAATTACAGTCCTCAGCAGAGAACACAAATAGAAAGGAAGGCTGTAATTCAAAGAAAGCTTCCAAAGCTCCAAAGCTGTCCTTTCTAGCAAGCCCCCAGAGCAGCTCATCTCCCTCTTGTTTGGGTAGCAGCTCAGCTCCCCATTTCCTGGTGCGTCCCATCTTGGCCCGGCTACTGGACTCACACGAACCGTCTGGTGAGAGAGTTTTCTCGGGGTTTTCACTGTCACCCTCCAGTGACACAACCCTGAGCTCAGGGTAGCTCATCTGCCCACCCCCCTGCTCCACCCAGCACCTACACGTGTGCAGGGAAGGGAGATGGTGTTTGAATCCTTCACAGCTCATCACAGCAAACCCTATTCACGCTGGGAACAGTGGGGTTTGGAGCCGGGCACTTCCCCACCCCATCTGCTCAGCTTGAGTAAAACTATTAGAAAGGTGAGGTGATGACTAAGTGTTTGCAGAGCAAAAGAAAGCACACAGAATATTTGGTCCATGCTATCTATGTTCCTAATTGATTTAGGATTCTCTCTTAGGGAAGAGTTTTTCTTTCTTAATTAAACCATATCCACCAGCCTGGCAGAAGACATCTCAAATGTCACACGGTAAAAAAGAACCCTTCTTTTGTTGCACTGCAGACATTCTTGCTTCAGTTAAGGCTTTGCAGTTAGACGCCCCGTTTTTAACATCTTTACTGCAATATCTCTTACTGATAATACAGAGGGATCCCTAAAAACCCAGACACAAACACAAGAGCTGAGCACTAGACCCTGGCTGAGCTTTAGCATCACCGAGTGGTGAGATCAGAGCTGACTCGGAGGCAGCCGGGGGAGTTCAGTCTCCATCTCAGCCCAACCTCATCCTCCAGCTTCCTTCAGCGACAGAGTGGTAGAGATCCAACGTGACACAGCAGCGATGTTCCGCTGCAAAACCAGCACCACGCACACTCCGATCGCTGCTGCTTTCTCAACTATCCACACACCACTCCGACAGGCATTTCTAGCCCTGATTATACCCCAGTAATCATATAACTCATGATTGCAGAACCCCTGCCTTACCTCTGTGCTCTGATCACATCTATAAGGATTTTACATCTCTTTGTTCTGCTTTAGGCTACGGAAACCACTGGATTTTTACCTGTTCGTACATCACGTGTGAAGCTGGAAGACCGGATTTGGAACTGGAGTGTTGCTGTTTGTACCGGGAGCAGAGAGATACAGCAACACAAAATCAGTAAAGAGAGCCAGGAGAGGAAGAAGAAGACCCTTTATTAATTTCTAACCCCATTTTATACAGCCTAGCCCCACAGGGCATGGGTCAGTGCTCACCCATCTCCTAGGGGATTGGCTCAAGTCCTACAGCACCCAGTGCAAAATATTTCTCCAACGGACCATAAACAGAACTCAGCAAAACACCAGGTGTGGGTCCAGCTTACAAAACCATCCTACTGTTTCTCATAACACGTGTGAGAAAGGCAGGATTCCCACCGAATGGTGTGAGAACCTGAGAAAATCCCTCTGCCAGCAGCTTGCCAGCATCCACACTGGATGATCTCCAAGGTCCCTTCCAACCCTGACAATTCCATGATTTCAGAACGTCCCATCTCAGAAGGTCCCACTTAGAGCTGGTGGTCGATACCAGGTTTGCTAAGCAGGTCACGAGGTGAGAAAAGTGATCAGATTCTGCACTCCTGCACAAAATTGAAGTGTAAGCACCTGACTGGGGTCAGCCCTAGGTACTGCACTCCTTTTGTTCCACAAATTCTATTCATAATGGTTTGGATCTTCAAACAAATCCTAATCGTGATTTAATGGCTTGCACCATAATTAGCCTCCAGGGAAAAGCACTTTCAATTAACTAATGTAAACACACCATCTAGTTACACCATTCCATGTTCTGCTGAATCTCCTGATTAAGGGCTGGAAGTCACATAGCACAGGGCCAGAACGCAAGGCACATAGGAAAAGCATGGCTGTCACTTGAAGAGGTCCCTGTTCTCCTCTTCTCGAGACACTCCAGTGTGTCCTGGGCACGGACAGGCAGGGACAGCCTCTCGCATCTCCCGCTCCCAGGGCCAGGAAGGAACTGGTGTAGTTGATGAGCTTGTCGGCTGGCACCAAGCCACTAAACTCCTGTCTACCAAGACACAGATCTCTGATGAGTGCCTGGGCTCTTGTGCCTGGATCCCAGCAAGCACAGAGCACAAAGCAGAGCTGCATAAGCTCATGCATGGGGTGTATCAAGGTACTGAGAAAGCGAACATCCCGCAGGTGTAAGCTGCGTGTGAAACTTACCCAAAGGCCAGCAGAAATCAGCCCAGAGCTATCGCAGAATCACAGACCCTTATGGGTTGGAAGGGAGCTCTGGGGATCGTCGAGTCCAACCCCCCTGCCAGAACAGGGGCACCCAGGGCAGCCCACACAGGAACAGAGCCAGGGGGGTTGGAAAGGCTCCAGAGAAGGAGACTCCACAGCCTCCCTGGGCAGTCTGGCACAGGCTCTGTGACCATCACAAGTTCACCCAGAACCCCCAGTGCTCCAGCTTGTACCCACTACCCCTTGTCCTGTCACTGGATGGCACTGAGCAGAGCCTGGCTCCATCCTCCCGACACTCGCCCTTTACGTATTTACCAACACTAAGGTCACCCCTCAGTCTTCTCCACTCCAGGATGTCAACCACAGCAGTCTCTGGATGAGGAAGCAGGAGTCCCTGTCGTGTCCAAGAGCTGCTCAAAGGCAGACCCCACTCATTTCTAGCAGGGTGCATTCACTGTTCTGCCCCTCGCCGGAGCTGGGTCCACTCAGTGCTTCCATAAACTGCTTCCCCAGCACTTCCCCCAGGCAGCTCACAAGGGGAGAAGAGGGTGGTGGGCTGGCAGCAGGACACAGGACTGAGCTCCCGTGCCAGGGGGGAGGGAGGTCCAGACCCCCAGCATGCCTGTAGATGCTCTCATCCGGGAGAGAGGTGGGAAGATTTGCCCCTTGAGCGATGGGCAAGGCTCACCGTGGGATGCCACTTCATTCTGCCCTTGGTTTATTCCAAGTTATTCAAGAAAGCTCGGCTGAGAAGCCCAGAAGGGGAGCAGGCCAGCACACACTCCTCCCTGTACCTGCTTTGCTCCCAGACAGCTCTGTGTCTTCTGCTCAGGGCAACCAGGACTGCAGAGTGGAAAGGCCAATTCTGTGACCTTTTCCTCAGGCAACTCCTTTCTAGTTCTGCACATAAGGTGGAAAACCAGCCTGGAGAGTTTCCTGGAGCTACAGGGAAGTACCAGACATGCCACCTGGGATTTGAATGCGCCCTTCTCCGAGCTATTCAGCAACAGGTACAATTTCCACACGGAAAAGTCACAGAAGCAACTGCTGATTTTGACAGGGTACCACTGAACAATGCACGAGAAGGAACACGTGGGTTTCAGAGCTCTCTTCAGCCCCTCATCATGTGTATCCAGGAGGATTCTTGCTGCCAGAGAGCTCGCACGTCTAAAAGCATCCTGAAGAGTCTTGGACAAGCAGCTCCAGTTTATGAATAGAAAGTTTTGCTGGCTTTTTTTTTTCCCTTCCCTCTTTTACCACTCCCAGAAAACAGCTGGGATATATGGAATTTACATTTTCACACTTTATTTTCTACGCATCTTTGATTTCCTCACTCTAGCAAAAGTGAAGGTCTAAAAAAAGAGGAAAAAGTAAAAGACCAGGACTAAACCACAGCGAACGTTCAGACTCCGATCCCGTTTTTCAGGAGTGTTTTTACATAAGGAACCTGAAGCTGTTGAAAAAAATACAATTCAAAAAACCAAATAAAACACAAAACACAGCAACAAACCCCCCAGGCCCCCACGGCTCACTGGGGAAAATCTGCACACAGAAAAGAAAGGCTCATTTTCTTCAGGCAGTGCTCTAAAAATGATTCCTTCTGGGAAGTCCTCACTTTGCACCAAAATATTTACGTACCGCTTTAATGAAGATTTTGTGGACATCTGACTCCCAGTTTTCCCTATCCCAGTACTGGTGAATGCAACTGGCACTCATCACAAGTGACTCTTCTCTCCTGCCTTCCCCGCTCAGCTGCTGGTCTCCTGTTCTCTCAGCCACCTGCCAGCCCAAGGACCATGGTGCACACCAAACGTGCTGTGTTTGTTCCCTCACTGCTATCTCAAGCAACGATTTTGAAGAGAGGAGACCGAGGTGGCCAAGATCCTCCTTCAGAAAAGCTTTCTTCCTGAATCTGAACACCTCCAACGTCATCATTCCAGAGCCTCAGCTGCTTCTGTGCAAAATATGACATTTCAAGTTGCTGATGGATCTGTCTTGAAGGTGAAATTCTGGACTATACACTGAAAATGTTGACTGCAGGCACCTATTCCTTCCTGCCAAGCCTACCACGAGAGCACTCACAGAAGAAGAATCATCACAGAGTAGGAATCATCATCACAGAAGAGGAATCATCACAGAATCATTTAGGCTGGAAAAGCCCCTCGGGATCATGGTGTCCAACCATTGACCCTACTCTACAAGTTCACCCCTAGACCATCTCCCCCAACACCACATCTGAGCGATGCTGAAACACATCCAGGGATGGCAACTCAACCCCCTCCCTGGGCAGCCCATTCCAATCTCTCCCCCACCTCCCTGGGCAG
>JANVCC010000065.1:4492047-4511513 GCA_025345505.1 Todiramphus chloris collaris | reverse complement strand
TATTTCACTACCCTTTCCATGAAGAATTTTTCCTAATGCCCAGCCTAAACCCATACCGAGCTGCTGGAGCTCTATCACACATCTTTCTATCGGGAACTGTGAAGAGAGACTTTACTGGGTGAGGTTTCCAGATGGTTTGTTTGCCTGCTAGATAAAAATGAACCAGCTTATGAGCTTCACAGAATTGCCTGGGCTTCACAACATATGGTCCTTGAGCTAACTTGCTTGAGAGTCGTCAGATGAAGCTGGGCATGTTAAATGTATGACCCGGGACCATGGTTGTCTTCCTCCTTGCTGTCTGCACACCGTTGGGCACACAGAGGACTCTGGTCTCAGGCACCACAGCACAGGCAATGAGTCAGCAGATCCAGAAGAGGTTCAATGTCAAAGTTCTAAATCTCATCTTCCAGCAGTTCCACGCTCCTCGCTGCTAACTCCTGTCCTCACACACAGTTTAAAACATTATTCATCTCAACTATAACTCCCTGATGCTGCAGCCGACAGGCAGCAGTTGGCAAAGACAGATGACAGACTGGAGCATGAGATAAAAACAAACTCTGCTGTCCAAGAGTAAGGGAGAATTATGAAGCAAGCTTCCAGTTCCTTCAAGCAGGAGCAAAGGGTCCTGCGAGGCCACCATGCAGAGCCCTTAAACGCTCTGTAAGCTGCCTCCCTCTGTGCTCATCTTAATTTCTCTGCAAAGAACATACCCCCAGCAAGATTCTGGTCCTTAATAACTGCACTGTGATTCGGGTATCTCCATCTATTACTCTTTATTTCCATTGTTTACATCTCTTCAAAGGCAGAAAGAACCCACGTCCCAAAGGAGGAGATTTTCCACACATCATTTCTAATGATATCAGTGGAGCCACTCAGCAGCGAGCAGAATTAGAGCCCTGGTTATAACTTGCTCCTGGGGATGGGAAAGATGAAGATGTCAGGTCAGGATCGCCTGCTGCGCCCAGGGCAGGGCTGATCCCTGGTTCCACAGCCACCAGGAATCTGCCCAGGGTGCCCTTCAGCTTCTGCCATGGGAGGGCAGATGATCTGCAGACTAACACGCTATTCCCTGCCGTGGCAATTGAGAGCCTCGATGACTGCAGAAGGAGGTGCCCAGAAGACACCTCAGGCATCTAAATTTGGGGAGATTCTCTGCTATTTTTGTCCAGTGAAGAAGATGACCCACCTGGAATATTGTGTCCAGTTCTGGGCACCCCAGTTCAAGAGAGACACAGAGTTACTGGAGAGAGCCCAGCGCTGGACCACCAAGATGGAGCCACAAGGGAGTGGAGCATCTCCCTTGTGAGGAGAGGCTGAGGGAGCTGGGGCTCTTTAGCCTGGACAAGAGGAGACTGAGGGGGGACCTCACTGATGTCCATCAATATGTTAATGGTGAGTGTCAGGGGGATGGAGCCAGACTCTTCTCAGTGTCATCCGATGTCAGGACAAGAGGCAATGGGAGTGAGTTGGAACACAAGAGGTTTAGGGTAAACACAAGGAAAAACTTTTTCCCAGTGAGGGTGCCGGAGCCTGGAGCGGGCTGCCCAGGGGGCTGTGGAGTCTCCTTCTCTGGAGGCATTCAAACCCCACCTGGACACCTTCCTGTGTGACTCCATCTAGGGGATCCTGCTCTGGCAGGGGGGTTGGACTGGATGATCTCTCTAGGTCCCTTCCAACCCTACCATTCTAGGACTCTATGACAACCTTATGTAAATCTGCCAGTTCTCAGACAGCAAGTCTGGCACGGCAGAACATATGGAAACAAAGCACCATGGCCTAGTTTTGGTTTCCTGACCCTAAAGTTTATTTACAGTTTGGTGTCCACTAGAGATTTCAAACGTAAGGGAAGCGCCCACTCCACACAGAGAGCCACAGGTCATTTACAGTCCCCAGGGGATGACGTGCCAACGTCCCAGGTCTCTACAGAAGAGCCAGATGCTCAGATCCTACAGGCACTAGGAGACAGCAGAAGGCACAGCTGGTACAAGGATGCTGACCATTGTCACTGTTCTCCAAAGGTAAGTCTATTCAGATTCTTCCCAGATTGTGGGGACCCTTCCTGCCAAGCCCCCACTTGCTGGGAGATATATCCAGGAAAGTTTGCCCAGTTTCTACTATTCCAACAGAGCCCTGCTGGGGAAGAAAGAACAATAAATTATCTACCTAATGGGTTTCTAAAGAATGGCAACATCTGTCAGCATGAGGATGACAGCTTGTTGGCAGCTTCCAACCAACTGCATCCACTGTCATAGCAGGGTACCAGGGCTGCCAAGCAAACACACCACGTGCAGCACAGCAGAAGTTGGCTGTGGCATCTGTGGGCATGAAACAACCCAGCACTGGGCAAACAGGCACGGAGGAGTATTGCACTCCTGTTCCCAGCCACCTACAACCATCACAAGCCTCTACGTCCTCCTGAAACTCCAAGGTTGGCTGCAGGACTAAGCCAGGCCCTGCCTCCTCCTGAACTTTGCAGACTACAGGTCAAACTCCTGTCCCAAAGGGAACTGTTTGGATCCAAGTCTCAGCTTGTCAGAGAGGCCCTGTCTGCAGGCAATGAAGAGAAGCAGGGATTCCTGAGTTCTCCCCTGAGGGGCCTTTTCTCTTCCTTGCCTTTAGGAGGGGAATCAGTCTCAGACATCCAACAATTAGATCACCAAACCCAGGTGAAATATGAGGAGGAAGTGGTGAGCTGAGAGAAGCCATCAGCTTCCCATTCCTGTGGCATCTCTTCAGCAGTGCCAACCCCCAGCTCCCCAGCCAACCAGCAGAGACTATTCCTGTTCGCAGAGCAGTGCCAGGAAGAACTAAAGAACTAATGTCATGTGAACACCAAACACATGGTACTTACCTAAAGCCTACAAACAGCGGGACATTCCCCGGGGTGTAATGAGGATTACAGACCCAGCAGGTGCCTTGTTCACTGTTGGACCAAAAGGTATCACACAGAAAGGCCCTGAGCCCAGCCTCTTGAACTCCAATCACTTGACCTCTTCCTGTCCCGCTGCTATAATCTGCTGCTTTCAAATTCTTGCATAAACCAGACGAAAGTCTGGCGCTTTAATTAAGGCCAGCATTTACCCAAGGATTCGCCTCTTGGTCTCCACAGCTCCTGCAGACAGCCTGTGTAAGAAGCACGTGGAATGCTGGAATTAAGAGGATGTAGGAATAATCCATACGGAACAGCAGAGGAAGAAGCATGCTGAGAATCTATCAGTCCGGAACGCGGCTGAACACCTCCGGCACGGGGCAAAGATGGAATTTAACAGAGCAATACTTCAAATTCAGTTCTCATCCATAGAGCAAAGCACTCCCCAAATTAATTGAGCTCAGTGGCCGTGCTGAGAGCTCAGCACTGTCGCAGTCGTCGCAGGAGAAGGTCTATTCCATGAGTGGCTGAAGGCAGTACCGGATGACCCACGCAGACAGACCACTCGCCTCAGAGGCCAGCAAGAGAGAAGAATGGCAGCCCTTGCAATTTTGGTACAGCAGAACCTTGGCCTTTTGCTTTCTACCCTCACACTGAACCCAACACTGTCCAAGTTCTGTCCCACATCTCACTTAGGTATGTGACACAGCCTCTGCTATTGCCTTATTCTTCCTGGCTGCCTCAAAATCCAATACCCTGGGCACCACAGATCCTTTAAAAGGTTGTTGTTTCTACCTACAGCAGCAGTAGCTACTCATCCCAACTGGCTGCCATAGCCTGGGAGAAGCTCAGCAGCTCTCCCCCCCCCGATCTACCCCCTCTGTCTTTCTCCCCCCCTCCACTGTCGGATGCTGCTGGGAACGTGTGTGGTTAGAATCCCCTTCCCTCCCACGCTGTTCTGATCAATGTAACAGCAGCTAGGTGGGACAAGAAGGTTCTGTTGGAACAAACAAGATGTATCACTGCTTTAAGGAGATACTGACTTTGCCTGTGCTCAGGCAGTAATTGTTTGCAGTCACCCACAACTCTCCTTGCAACCTGTAATCCACCGAGTACCTTCCTACCTCCAGTCCCAGAGGAGCTATGCTGTTAATCATTTTTTCTGGATCACAGAAAGAGTAAAATACTCTTCCCTCCAAGAAGAATCATCACAAAAGGGATCAGAGCACCAGGCTGTGAAAACCTCTTAAGTATTACGACCACTTAGTGATACCTGGGTAGGTTTTCCCACTATCGCGTGACCGAGCCACAGAGCATCTCCGAGGTGTTCTGCAAAGCAGGCAGTACACAGGGATAATTCCATACAAAACAGCACATTAAAGGAACATTAATATTCCAAAATGACATGCTGAAAGTTGAGAGATGGTGGCTCTAAGGTGACTTTGGCCACCCTTTCCTCTCCAGCTACCTAATGCTAGAAGCTCTCCATGTCCCATCCTCAGAAACGACCGAAGCTGATCCAAGGAGCTCAGATGGAAGCAGGCACATACAGCATTCTAACCCCAAAGCCTTTGGCAAAGTGCTAACGGGAATTCCAGTCAGCATAAACCAAGTGTCCTCCTGTAGTACAAAGTATCTCAAATAACCACCAATTCCATCTAGGGGAGGGAATTACCTCAGGGCTCCCTGACCCTCGGCCACCAGCCGAGCACTCCGGCGATTCTCCCACCCTGACGCTGATGGCAAAGGGAGAGCACGGGGTGACCCCAGCTCTGGTCCTGCACACACACACCCATCCCACCTTCCTTCTGCACAGGTCTTGGAAAGGCAAGTTCCTAAAAGGTGGAAGGGATTCTACAGACCAGGCAGCACAAGGGAAAAGACAGCAGCTATTCAGCAAATCAGGCTCCATCTCCCAGGCAAGATCTGCCCTCGGGTCCCCGGGGGTACCCTGAGGTCAGGGCATTCAAGTGCTGCTTTCACAGCAAAGCAGAAGAGCACAACAGGAAACAAAATGTTGAGAGGGCTGCTCACAGCAGCTCACACTTCCCAGCCCGAAGTGGTTTTCCTCTCTGCTTCCTCAAACCCCTGGCTCCAGTCGGGCCCCAACACATCTCTCTTTCAGGCTGTGTCCGGGATCCGAAGCTGTTTATTTTCCACAGCACTGCTGAAAAAGCCAACTGCACAGAAATGATAACAAGCAGCGTTTGCAGAACGTCTGGAGATGTTTATCGTACACACCATAAAGTCCATTCTGGTTTGACAGAAGGCTCATCTCCGAGCCACCATCTCAGGCGGCTGCAAAAGCTTCAGGAGAGTTATTCAGCAAAGGTGTAATCTCCCACGATAAGAAACAGGAACTCTCTGGAGCAGGATTTCTCCCTGGTAAATTGAAATCTGCTCTGCGTAGAGCTGAATTAAACCTTTGTCACACAACTGCAGACCTGTCAGCTGTATTCTTCCAGGTTAAGCTGGCAGCATCCGCTGGGAACACAGCCCTTGAACGGAACCTTTCCTGCAGTAGCTGCTTTTAGAGCAACAGCAACAATAAGATGATCTGTTCTTCAAAATACTTACAAGATGCTGATTTACAGCACAAAACAACGACCTGCACCGTGCTCTGCTTAGATAAAAGTTTCACAAGCAAGACTTTCTACAATAAAGTTGCTTTATTTCCATAATCGTCCCTCTTGAGCAATGTTGTTAATTGTTCCTCCCTCTTCCCCTAGCTTTAATTCCAATTTTCCCTCTCCTGCCTAAGGGAATAAAACCAAATGGTTTTCATGGAGAGTTTCGAACTCCGGTCAGCTTTCATTATGGCCTCAGTCACTTTTAATCAGCTGCCCCAAAAAAACAATTGAAAATAATTAACTGAGCTTCTCCTGGGCTTTCAGGTTCAATTGCAAGGTGATCAACTGAAGATAGACAGAAGGACAACACTCCTATCAAACTCTGGATGCCCTCCAAGGTCTGAGCCAAGGATATAATACCAAGCTTAAAAAATTTCTGTCCATCCCAGTTAGGAACCCGTGCAAAAAGTCTTGCAAGGTTTCTACACGATTTCCAAGTGTGGTTTATGCTGCTGATTCCTCTGCCTTTGTCCCGGCTCTTGCTGCTCCACCAAGGTGGGCACAGTTCTCAAGTGCACTGGCACAGAGGCTGAACTGATTTTCAAGTCTCCCCAGCACAGGCTGCAATCATTTATTTCCCTGATAGCCAAAGGCTGAGGAGTTTGAAACGACACGAGGCCTAAGGTGGCTATTCCAGATGGAACAACACAGAAAAGGTAAGAGAGAAGAGCTCCAGAAGTAGCAGAACAGTCACGATTTTAAGAGCAGCAGAGAAAAAATGCTTGGATTAAAGGCCTTGAAAGCTTCAGGTTCACCAGATGGGATGAGCTGATCTAACATTCCTAACAGCAGTCTCCACCTCCCCTTCTCCCTTTGCTCCTGGACCTCTCACCTCCCCACCACCCCAAACCAGCTCCAAGCCTGAGGCAGTCCTGCCCTACGCAGATCCATCTCACCAACTCACCAACGAGGTTGTGTTGTTGGTTGTCAGGTTGGACAGTAGGAGGAATTTCTTCCCCATGAGAGTGGTGAGACACTGGCCCAGGGTGGTGAGACACTGGCCCAGGTTGCCCAGAGAGGTGGTGGAAGCCCCATCCTTGGCAGTGTTGAAGCCCAGGCTGGCTGGGGCTGTGAGCACCCTGCTCTAGTGGGAGGTGTCCCTGCCCATGGCAGGGGGTTGGAACTGGGTGAGCTTTCAGGTCCCTTCCAACCCTGCCCATGCTGTGATTCCCTCAGCCAGAGTGAATTTGCTCTCTGAACTCCTCTGCAGCACAAACACACACTGAAAAGAACCCCCTCTCCCTCTGACATTTCTGCTGCCTTCACCATGAAATCCTTTATTACAGTGAAGAAAAACCACTCAAAAGCTCTTGACTGTCGCAGTGCAGGAACGAGAAGGTTCAGTGGCAAATGGGCTACCAGGGTATCTTAACGGGCTACCAAGGGTATCTTAACGGGCTACCAAGGGTATCTTTACTGCATCCCAGCCAGACCTGCGTCCCCAGAGCAGCGCAGAGCGATGGCTGGAGGGCCCAGCTTTGTTCCTCTGCCCGTCTGCCCCCTGCCCACAGAGCTGGTTAAACACACACAGGAAAACCCACCTCGGCAGCCTGTGTCTGGCTTACCAGCAATTAAACTGCAGATCAAAAGAAACATAAATGTGGATGTCGCTTTGCTTATTAGTATCAGCTCTTTGATTGCCTTAAGGCCTTTCCAACAACGCTGACTTTAATTACTTTAATGAGAGAGAAAGCCATCTAAGGTGTGTCAGCTCAATGGGGCAAGGTCCCAATGAAAATGCTGGGTCCAGGGTCGTTAGTTTAGCAGCTAATAGCACATTATCTTATGGTAGTGGAGCTAAATGTAAACAGCTCCTGCAGCCCCACCGCTCTGGGGAATCAAATTAGAAGGAGCTTTGAAATGAGGTTGCTTTGGTTCTGCTACCCACGTCCAACAGACTGCTCTTTGCTGCTCCATTGTCACAAAACCCACAACATTCCGAGAGAAAAGCAAAGCAAATTGAAGGCGCCGTGGGCTTGGCTTCAACAAAACGCTCACAACGAGTATTTAAACTGAACTTTCTGAAGCTACTGAGCTTATCTAAAGCAAATGAAGAGAAAGCAAATCAAGGCCACTTCAATTCTTCAGGGAAGCCCAAGCTGCTGAGCAAGAGACCGCGCGTCTGCTCAGCAGCGCTAGCGGCCCCCCGTGCCTCCTCTCACGCCAACGAAAGGCAAGCCGGAGCAATTTCCTTTCATTTGCAAGGAAAAAGGATTAAATTGCATTGTGTGACCTGGTGTCTGCTGCAGGTGAAAATCCTTTACAGCTCCAAAACTCCGCTGAGGCACAATTTTAAGCAGGGGTGATGTGATTGGGATTCTGAGGCAGGAGTATTTGATACCGGGATGCAATACGGGGAAATTAATCCCATTTAATTTCTCACTAGGGGTGGTGGTGCCTGCTCTTCTAAGCACAACCATTCCTTGCGTTCCCATTGTGCTGGAGTAGAATCATTGGTTGGTTTAGCTTGGGATTAGAAGGGGAATTGCATGGAAATAGATGAATTCCCGAGGAAAAAGCCTTTCCTGACGCGCTCCCACACGTAGCCAGGCACAGCAGGCAGCGGAGGTCACCAAAGCCACCCCTGGAGATTCCAGCTCATCAGACACACAGATTCCTGTTTCAGATTTCATTTTTTCCCCTCTGTTTTAGGCATAATTTGGGTTGTGGAAGCAAGCTTTGTCTTTTAAGTAACCCCAGAGCCCTCATCTATTGCAAAAGCCCCTCTCAAGTACATGAGGAATGTCCAAGAAGCAGAGCCAAGTGGGTCATGATGGAGAAGACACTCCCTGCTTCAAATGGCAGAGTGCAGCTTTGCTGCTTGGAACAACAGTGTGATTTTACTGCTGCATAGCTCAAGACATTGCAGGGAAGGAAGCAAGTGACCATGAACCTCATTAGGAAGACAGTTAATTGGCTGATTCCAGTCAGCTTAAATAGCTGTTACCACCTCCACAGATCAGTGGGGTAGGAGCCTTCTGTCCCAGCTCTGTGCTGGCCTTCAGGAGGGAGCCAGGACAACAAAGAACTGCTGGGCAACAAAGAGAGGGGTAAACTTCTGCAGATTCATCACTGAAATAAAAGTGGCTGTTGGAAGTTTGAGTGGCTCTGGGAAGGGGACAGGGACAGAGGAGATGGACGAGCAGGCGGAATGCTGGTGACCAGGTGAAACCACACTACAGACACCTCATACAGACCAGTGATGCTTCTCTAGAGTGTAACATCCTTGGTCCTCATCACTCCTTGAGCACTTTCTTGCAGCTGGAAGAGGAAAAGCTAAAGCCGAGCGCTGGCTTTACAGCCTCGAGCAGTTCATCTCTTGGATCACAGGTCCACGTGTCTCATCTGGGCAGTGCCTACTGCATGAAACAAATCCTGTGACAAAACACAGCTTTCTCCTCACAAGTATGGTACTTTGTAGGTTAACTCTGACCCATCTGTGTTTAAAAGGCATAATACAAGAGACAATTACCCACTACACTGTCCCCCCAGGCTGGCTCTGGTCCCCTGCTGTTGTACTCTGCCTGGTACTGCTGTGTATCTTACCTGAGAGCACCATAGGAAGCTCCACGATGGAAACTAATCATCTGCACTTCCAGGGATACAAACGAGGAAATAAATAAAAAGATACTCTGAGCAGGACACACAGGGACTTCTGGGGACTTCTCAGCTTCAGGGAATGGGAGAGTGAAGGAGCAACAGGCTGCAGAGCTGAGCCCAGAGGCTGCTGCTTTGCAGAGCCAAGGTAGCTTCACTGCATTTAACTGTGATTCCAGGCATCCTGGACCACCTTTGGTGGTTCTCACCTCTAATTCTCAGGGATGCTTTCAGATCCCTGTGTGCTGACTGTCACCACAGTGCACTGTGTGCCACCGAACACCTTCCTCATCCAGGTGAAAGAAAGAAGACAGAGCATGGCAGCACCTCTCCCACGGCTACCATTGCAAGTGGGAGGAGGAAGAGGAGAGCCAGGGAACATTGCACGGCCTGGAGCTTTTCACACAAAAGCCATTTTACTTCGAGAAGGAGCTCAGAGACTTCCCAGCCTGCCCCTTTAAGACCCTGTTTGCCAGGGGAAAGACAAACATATTGTTAACCAGAAACAACCGAAACTGAAACCCTGTGATCTGAAACGTGACCCTGGTTCAACAGCCAGGAAATCCTGAGAAACCTCCAGAGGCAGCATAAAATCCCTCGCCTTGGGGTGGAAGAGAAGGAAAAGACCAACGTGTTCATGCAGACTCAGGAAGGATCAGCCATTTAGAGAAAACAAGCAGAGCGCGTGCAATGACAGGAGCTGGGATCACAATTACTAGGGCACCCAATTTTTCTGCTCCCAGGCATCAGCTGATCAGCAGATGGCATCCGAGGGAGCGCTCCCGTTCCGGAGGCATACACAGCATGATCAGCCAGGCCGGGGAAAGGCTCTGCCACGAGTCACAGCGGCCCTCGAGACAAGAAGAGATGTTTTCTGATGCTGAAAACCTGACTGCAAAAGAAAATCCTCCCCGTGCAGCCACGCTTGAATGTGGAGCACACAGGGTGGGTGACCCAGTCATTTATTCCTGCCCGTGTGGAGTGGAAAAGAACGATCCCATGATGAATGAGTGGGACTGACCCACTGGAAAGCGAGCTGTATTACCCACAGCAAAAGGAGCTCCTGAGCTGACAGCCCCGGGGAGAGCTGTGCCAGGAATCTGAGAGGAGGGGAATCATGGGGCTGTAGAGCAGAGTTCAGCGAGAGGCTGGATGCTTCTCAGAGCAGTTGGTTTTTTGTTTTCCTTGAAAAGCCCAGATAATTGTATGGGATAAAAAAAGGTGTGTCTTTTTTGTCTCCTTGAATTCGGGTCCTTCCACAGATCTGAATGCAAACGCTGCTGTGCCCAGCCCTGGCATTGCTGTGCACGCCGAGCAGCAGCCTCTGCAGGGCAGCACAAGGGTTCCAGTGCCTGAACGGGGTTTCCAGCAGATACCTCACTGTCTCTTCTTTCACATCAGGGGCAGAGACAGCCCTTCTCACAGCGTCCAGAGAGCTGAAATGCTTTAGGCCCAAGAAGTACCGAGCTGCCTCAGTTTGTCTTGACTTCTGATCAATTCTCTGGGCTCCAGACAGGCCCAGACTTTTCTCCTCTCGAGCTACATCTCAGAACTCAGCAGAAAACAAGTTTCTGTTCTGTAGGAAATGCAGGTCCTTTAAACCCCACTTTCATCTCAAACCAAGGAAAGATCAGCGGTTTTTAATGACGAGAAAAACTGGTTTGTTTTCTTCCACGTGGAGTCATCGAGCCATTTGACAGGGCTGGTGCTGGCACTCCCAGCGCATCCTGCAGCCCCACCTGGAATGCACTACAGACACCAGGTCCGTTTTCCTGGGATCAGACAAAGCACAGGATCACTCAACCACAGTTGCTATGGATGTGCTCTCCTCAACAGCTTTTATTTCAACAACGTGGCAGCTTCTCGTGAATAAACAACAATTGACAGCTTTCCTTCTGGCTCCTCCTGTGCCAGCTCTGCCTCTGGATCGGCGCTGGACTAACGGGTGGGGAAAGGCTGGACCAGCTTAACCTTCCTCTGCATCCCAGCGCCTTGGGTCACTCTTCTGTCCAGCAGTATTGTTCCCCCTACAGTTCATCACTCACCTTTACCCAAGTCTTGACTGGCACGCTGAGGCTGTACAGGCCTGGGCTCCTGTGATGTGCTGAGGGCAGGCAGAACATCCTTGACAAACGTTATCCCCTTCTATTTATGCCCAAGGCGTTGTCTGGTTCCAGCAAGGACTGCAGGTTCTGCCACTTTCTCACTGAAGAACTCTTGCTACGCTAAATGCAGGACACGAACCGTGGGGTTTTCTCATCTCAGGAGTTTAATTACCGCTTTGATTGAAGTAAATGTTGTATCAAGTGGATAGAAGAAGGTCATAGTTGGAATGATCTCCTCATATACAGATTAGAAGCACAGCCTCCTGTATCTACCCTTGGCTTCTAATGAGGAATTGCAGATTCACCAACTTCAAAGTAATCTCAGAAATGCAGATGAACAGCACCGGCAGAGGAGATGCTGCTCTGGTGCTCCGGATGCTTCCAACGTGCCCCTTTACTCTCTGCTTTTTTAGCTGTTTGAAATTGTCTGTATTTCTTGTGCTCTGGAAACTGCATCGGAGACTTTGGGAGCTGCAGCCGGACAATGAAAGTGATGGAACAAGCCAGAGGAGCTGGCTTCTCTCTGCTTGGGTTTGGATGAGGCAAATCAACTTGGCACAGCTTCTTAGAGGAAGGGCTATTAACAGCTCCACAGGGGAGAAGAAACATCTTGTTGGCATTATTTATTTAGTGTCCCAGCTTCCCAGCCCTGCCACGTTCCTCCTAGCACCAAATCCAGCCCTATCTGAGCAAAGGGTGAGTGGAGAAAAAAACCACACTATGAAATGTTGCAACAATGTAAAGGGAAGAAATGCAGCTTTGGAACTGCACTGAATTTGAGAAGCTTCAATACAAATATCCAGTAGTCTTGGTGGATCAGACCAAGGCTGGAGAATGGGAAACAGTCTGTCTCAGTCACAGAAACACAGAATGGATTGAGTTGGAAGGGACCTGAAAGCTTACCCAGTTCCAACCCCCCCTGCCATGGGCAGGGGCATTTCCCACTAGAGCAGGGTGCTCACAGCCCCAGACAGCCTGGGCTTCAACACTCCCAGAGATGAGGTGTCCACAACTTCTCTGGGCAACCCGTTCCAGTGTCTCACCACCCTCAGAGTAAAGAGCTTCTAATGGCATTTGAATCTGCCCTGCTCTAGTTTCAAACCATTGCCCCTTGACCCATCACCACAAGCCCTTATAAAAAGTCCCTGCCCAGCTTTCTCGTAGCCCCCTTCAGATCCTGGAGGCCACAAGAAGATCTCCCCGGAGCCTTCTCTTCTCCAGGCTGAACAACCCCAACTCCCTCAGTTGTGCTCGCAGCAGAGGTGCCTCAGCCCTCTGAGCATCTTTGTGGCCTCCTCTCTCCAACAGATCCACTACTTGGTATATCCAAAGCTGAAGAGTTAGAAGATATAGCTTGTCAGCTCCAAGGACAGGCACTCTGGAAGATGACTGTCTTGGGCTCCAACATAAACACAAATCCATGATGAGCACTGTATCTGCTTCCAAAGTTTCCTTCAAGAACAAACATCTTAAAAACCAGGAAGGTGTTTTCAGCAACAGAATCTGCCCCTTGGTTTTCATCTATAAACTTCTTGAACCAGGTCCTTCAGAGCTATAAACCCTACTGCAGAAAAGTCAGCCTCTGAGTGCCTGAGGCTGGGAATCTAATAACTGAAGACACTTAAAAAGTGCCTAAAAGTAGGAATTTAATAACTGAAGTCTGGTTTTGGTCATAACTCTGGAGTATGGGTGTCCTGAAGACCAAGTTGTTCAATAAGAGATCTCCTGGAGGATGGTGTATTTCTGTTTCAGATGTTTCCTCAGGTATTTAATGAGCTACAATCCACTCCAGAAATACCCACATTTCCTTCTGTTCCCACTCTGACACGTGGCAGATGCACTGGTGCTTCTCAAGAGTAAAAAGCTAATTCCATTGAGCTTTCAAGAAGAATTCAGCTCTTCCAGGTGATGTTCTGCCCTACACCCAGCCCCTCCCTTGTGATTGCCCTTCTCCCTCCAGGCTGATTCTGTGAGTGGAAGAGCACAGGGGAACAAAGACACCCCAACCAGCCCTTCCACGTCCTCCCCAGAGAATGCAGAGACTCCTTTTTGCTCTCAAGCCACTGCACATCTCCATGGAGCTGAGAATGCCCTTTCCCTGTCACTGACAGACACTGTCTGCCCCAACAGGGCAAACAAAGGAGACGTACCCTATAGGAAGGCAAGTTCTGATGATAAAGAAGCAAAGCAGGTTATGATGATGTCAGAGCAGGTTGTTCTGACGTCAGAGCTCCAACCCCAGCACAAAGCAGGCCTGAAACACATCTCCCCAGCAGCCTTCCTCAAGCAGGATGTCAGCTGGGTCCTAACGTGCCTGCTCACCTCGGGCCACATCTGCTCGAAACGGGACCAGTTGCCACCAGAGACGCAAGGAGACATTTGAATCCACGGGCTGTCAGGAGATCTGCTCTTCCAGGGTAAGCTCTTACCAGCCTCTGCCACCAGCTGGCATAGCTGGGAATACAGTTGCTGTCTAACCCGGTTCTGTCAGAACGGGTTTAAAAAATTCAGCAAACAAAACCCTCCTATTAGCAATGTTTTAAGCTAATCCAGATCATTTTGATAGAACTGGGCTAGTGAACAATTCTAGCTGTCAGCTCAGAAGCAGTGCCAACCTCTGCCAAGGGACACAGCAGCGCGCAGGTGGAGAAGGGCAGGGGTCTGTACCTTCTCACTCAGCAGCTCTGAAGAGCCCGTGGCCAAACCCTGGGCTGCCCAGTTCGCATATTCCACAGACAGGTTCAAACTGAAAGGGCATTCAAATTCAGTGCAGAACAGGACAGATGGATCTGATGGAACCTGGACAGGTCATATACCTTTCTCTGTGCCCCCACGTCAGTGCCAAAGTGCCCTCAGCCAGCCAGGAGTGACGGCTGTTGGAGACCTGCCCTGGTCCGTGCAGAAGCAAGTCCAAAGGAAGGCACGCGTGGCTGTGACACGGCCACGAACCACGCACAAACACTGCTCTAGCAGAGGGTGTGGAGGATGTTATCGGGGTGAGAGTGGCTCTGTGGTTATGATTCACCCTTGGCCAAGGGGCTGGCCAGTCTGGTGTTTAGTGACAGCTCCCAGGAGCTCCAGGAGACCCCCACACGCTGCCTGGGACCGAACCTGGGGAGTGGCAGTGGCCCAGCCCTGCTGTGGGACCCCGTCTGGGCCATGCTCCTTGAGAAGCCCGGCCTTTCCCACCACCACTCTAACGTCTGTGGCAACAAGAGAGGACATCCTCGACCCAATTAACAATCCAGGTAGAAGAAAACACGTAGGGAATATTCCCCTGTTGCAGACAGGGCACTGTGCACACAGGCTCCAAGGAGCACTGGTCTGGCCGTGCGTTACTCAGAAGCGGGGACAGATAAGTTTAAGTGGTAAGTTCCCAGCAGTGAAGTTCCCATCAGCTGGGGACACATTTCCAGTTACCGAACGGCGTCAGTGCAGGGCTCTATCCACACATCCCTCAGTGACTCCCAGCCAACAGCAACCTCCCCTGAGAGGTGGAACTCCCCTGAGATTGTGGAACAATCTCCAGCTGGCCACACACGACCACCACCCAAAGCAGCGTCCTTGCTGTGCCGTCGCCTGGACTGGGATAAACTCCTTCTGGCTCTGCCAGCAGGCTGGTTGTGCCAGCACAGACACTGATCTCACACAGTCATCACCGAGAGCAAGGAGTGGCCATGCTCCACAACAGGACTCCTCCTGCATCCTCCTCCCACCTCCCCACTGCACCCAGTTTAGCCCGGTGCCAGTCCCACTGGGAGCTGCGGGTTCTTAAGAGCACGGTTTGCTGCCAAGCTGAGCTGCATGCAGAGCCTGGGGGCAGCAGAGCCTGGGGGCAGCAGACATGTCCCAAAGCTCCCTTCTACCTTCACAGATGCTTCAGCTCTTTCAAAGAGTGGACCGGAGGGGTCTTTACTCAAGATCCTTCCCAGATTTCTTAAGTGCAGAGCAGGCCTCCCCTGGTCTGTTTACACCCTGCGAACACACACATCAAGCAAACATCAGCCCTCCTGACTTGATGTGGGAGACAATTGTCAGACACCCCGGTACCATCTGTCACTTCCACATGACTATAATTTGCAAGTCGCTGTGCATCACCTCGCTGTTTAGAATCCTCCTCTCCTCTGAACAAAGCCTGTCTTTAACATATGCATGGTACACAGAAAGGAAAGGAAGAATTTGTGATGGCTGTTTACCATTATCCACAGCCATACATTATTCATGCCTCCCTCCTCTAGCAAAGTCTCTCTTTCCCCAATATTAAAGCCGTACCTACCGAAGTAGCACGGCAGAGGCTCTGGGATTCCAGAGGGCTTTGCACTGCTCTCATTAGCATAGGCTCTCAGATTAATCACTGTGTTCATTATACACCAATTTAACTACACGGACTTGTTTGGAAACACGGGCCACGCTGTTTCACCTGGAGTGAGAGCACAGCACCTTTGGCAGACTGTACTGGCACCATTTGCCACTGGTTCAGATAATCAAGTTAGTGCCCCCCCCCCCCCCCAATTTCCATTGGCAGTTACCCAGATCAGGAAAAATTCTAGGAGGCAATGAGATGCTGGAAATGTCCTTCACACAAGATGTCACACAGGGTCTGACAGCTCAAGGTTATTTAAAGGGAACTTAATTCAGAGGAAGCTAAACCCTTGTCCCGCTGTCTTGGCAAAATCTCCACTTCCTTCGTCAGTTCCTGATTTGTGGCAGACACCTTCTTTACCTTCCATCCCCAGGTGCTGCTGTGATGTAGCTCTACCCTGCTCTGCCTTAGAGCTGGGTGAATATGGGGTTGGTTGCATGGACTCCTGTTGAACAAGCTGAGTCGGGTATGCCAGCAGCCCAGCTCATCTAGAGCTAGCCCAGGCTGGACTCGGACAGTGCCAGGATGGCAGGTGAGGACATGGAGCACTTGAGGCACAGCAGGGTTTTGTGACTTCCTTCCACTAATAAACCAGAGCCCTGTTCCTGACACTGCATTTCAGTTGGAAACATTCATGGTACACAAGGCAGTGAGAGGCCAAGATGACTTACCCAGAGCAAAGGTCCAAGGGCCACAGTGCTCAGCACAGGAGACAGAGAAACAAAGCCACCACAGCATCCTCATGTGGACAGAAACAGCCAAATGTGGCTCTGACCAAACACAAATCTAACAAAATCACACACTGCTATTTTACTTGCTGGGGCACCAGAGGTTGTGTGCTGCAGAGATTGCAGGGATGTGAGCTGGTAGCTACAGAGTGGGACCTGGTGCAGTGGAGTTCAGTGAGAATCCTGCTGTTGGCACTGCACGGATTTCTCATCTCCGGGGGACTGCGCACGCTGCAACCAACACAGCCCCACTCCCTGATGGCTCCAATCCCAGTGGTTACCATGCAGGCTGAACTCCTGGGCTCCTGCAGCTCATTAACCCATCCCGGCAGCAATCCCTGCCTCGGATTATCCGAGCACTGCTGGCCAGGCTTCCGGCATCCTAGTCTGGAAAATCCAGCACTGCCTGGGCAGCGTTGTCACCACCCCCCCCAGCTCAAACACCAACACACAACATGCTCCCAGCTCTAACCAAAGTCATCCCTGAGCAGAAATGTAGCATCTGGAGCAGGGATAAGTCATTCCTCTGTAGCCATGGGATGACAAAGGTGTCGCTTGCTAGCGCCATCAGCGTGTTCACGGAGCAGTGCTGCAGCTGGGATGATCTCGGGTATCAGAGACTCAAGGTTTTCAGGGAGATGTAAGACTTTCTATTTGAACAACTGATGGATTTGAGGATAGAGAGTAAGACAAACTTTCAGCTTCACAAAAATTCAAGGAGCTGTTTGTTTTATTCCAGCTGCACCAGTAGAACTAATAGAAGATGTTACTTCTCCCCCAACCTCCAAGGGCCGTGTGCCTCAAAGCCAGTCAGTCTTTTTTTCTGGACCCATCAGTCAACCACCACTGCAAACCACACCTCGTACAGTTTTGCCTCACACTCGACACCCCCAGACCTCTCAAAGCCCCTGGTGAAATATTCTTTTCAGTTAGCAGGCAGGGAAAGATCTGCCCAGAGCAGCAAGAACAGGCTGTGAATCCCAGGGCATGCCCTGCCCCCTGCAATGCGCTCTGCAGCCTGGGCCTGGGGACTGAAACTGCTTCTCTGCTCCATGACATCCATGGCTCCGGGGCTGTCTCGGGAGCCTCCGTGTTCTGACCCGCGCCAGGCACTGCCACAGCCCCTGGCAGGGCTGAGACACGACCCCCGGGGGGCACACACTCCAAATGTGCCATCATTTTGTGAGCACTGACACGGAGGACACGTTAACTTCCAGCCTCTATCTCCTCACTTCACATCAGCACAGGTCAGAGAGAGAGTTCCCAGGAATGAACTTTGTTACCAAAACCAGTGTTAAAGTAGCTTCTCTAAGTGCATGGTCCCAGAACTGAAAGGAGGGAGGGTGGAATAAAGGAGAACTTCACACTTCCTGGAGGTGACTGCATTCTTTGAGCAGATTAACAGATACAAAATCCTTTAGAGATAGCTGAGTCTTACCTGGGTCTGTACTATGTTGTCTCTTTGCACATGTGAAGAGGAGGAGGGCATGAAATCACAGAATCACTCAGGTTGGAAAAGACCCTTGGGATCATCGTGTCCAACCATTAGCCCTACTCTACAAGTTCACCCCTAGACAATCTCCCCCAACACTACATCTGAGCGATGCTGAAACACATCCAGGGATGGCAACTCAACCCCCTCCCTGGGCAGCCCATTCCAATCTCTCACCCCCATCCCTGGGCAGCCCATTCCAATCTCTCACCCACCTCCCTGGGCAGCCCATTCCAATCTCTCCCCCACCTCCCTGGGCAGCCCATTCCAATCTCTCACCCCCCTCCCTGGGCAGCCCATTCCAATATTTCACTACCCTTTCCATGAAGAATTTTTCCCTTGTGTCCAGTCTAAACCTCCCTTGTTTCAGTTTGAGGCTGTTCCCTCTGGTTCTAAAGAAGAACTTCTTCTAAGCAATCTTGTCTGGAAATGAAGGGCCCACTGAATGAAGACGTAAGCCAGAAGAACTGCAAGGTGAAAGAAGGCTCCTCACTAATGCCAAACTGGAAGAAGTGATCAAGCAGTGCACTCCAGTTTGATACCTCCAGCTACAGAGGAGGCCGTTTCCCAGCAGATACCAACACCCTTCCTTGAGGAGCCAGATGGATTTTTCCAGTCCCCAGCTCGCAGGAGCCGGGTGTGAGGGATGACGGGGGACAGAGTGCTCAGCCACAGCCTTCAAGTCTCTTCTGACTACCACACGTCAGTAATTTCTCTATAAAACCTTAAATAGCTTCTTCATAAAACAGAAGGTCAAGGACTTAAAGTACAATAACCGTGACCTTTCACAGCCAAATTAATTACCCAGCCAAACGAAAAGGAAAACCTCCAGCCCCTCCTGGATCCTAGAAGCTTTCCAGGTTTACAGCCTCAGCCCCCGGGAGAGCTCAGGGCACAGTGTTTTTCCCCTGTATGTGTATTCTTGCAAACAGCCAAGACAGTTGTTTGCAACATGACAAAAATCCACCATCTTTAACCAGTTTTCTAGAAAAGACAGTTTAGTCGGCAGCGCTCAGAAGGTGACGAAGCTACAGCAACAAAGGCCGGGGCCTCCAGCTGCTACAACCCTCAGATCACAAATCTAAATCCAGGAAAATCAGAAACTAGGGAAAGTGCAAATTGGTCTCATCCCTCCCGCCAAGCCCAAGTCAGCTGCTTCTGAGGACAGTACAAAGGAAGAATTGCATAAGGTTTCAAAGCAGGAAAAGGATCTTTAGATGTGAACGGAACAGTGGGACAATTGCAGCCCATTGGAAAACAGTCCCCACAGCCCTCCGGCCCCTCTGCCTCCCTTCTGACACTAGGAAAGTTCTGATCTTATAATGAAACTAAGGAAACTTGGCAACTTGAAAGCTTCTACATATTAAAAACAGTACCTTTTCTGCTAAAATGACTGAGTTGGGAATTTCTGCCAAAAAAAATAATAATATACGAGAGAGAGAGAGAGAGAGAGAGAGAAAGAGAGAGAGAGAGGGGGGGGGAGGGAGAGAAACTGCTGTGTTTCTAAACAGAATCACTCAGTTGGAAAAGCCCCTTGGGATCATGGTGTCCAACCATTAGCCCTACTCTACAAGTTCACCCCTAGACCATCTCCCCCAACACCACATCTGAGCGATGCTGAAACACATCCAGGGATGGCAACTCAACCCCCTCCCTGGGCAGCCCATTCCAATCTCTCACCC
>JANVCC010000065.1:4442511-4492037 GCA_025345505.1 Todiramphus chloris collaris | reverse complement strand
CAGCCCATTCCAATCTCTCACCCACCTCCCTGGGCAGCCCATTCCAAGATTTCACTACCCTTTCCGTGGAGAATTTTTTCCTAAAACATGCAGCATATTCTAAGCTCAGTCCCCCTGGACCGTTCGGAAACTTCAATCAAGGTTGTATCAAACTCCTCCTTGTAAACACACGATTTATTGAAGCTTTATCAAATACAATCTCGTATTCCTGCTCAGATCTGCAAACCTTTTACAAGTTGCAAATGCTCTTTTATTGACTTCTCTTTATACAGTTATTTTTTACTTCCTGTTGGGGTTTTTTTTTTTCCAGGAAAGCCTTTACCCAGGAGCTAAAACCCTGCTGGAGAGGAGCTTCATTTCACTGTAATTTGAATGAAAGCAACTCCAGCAGTAACTGCTTAATTGTTTTGAATTATTATTGTTAATTGGAATTGTGTCTTTGATTTCCTGAAAGGCAATGATCAACGATTTGACTTGTACTGCAGCTCATTAGCAGCATTTATGATTACTGTGAGCTTCAAGTGGCACTAATCGTTTGCAAACAGATCCTCAAGTGATTATTTTCCCAGACATCCTGGGAGGAGACAATGGCAAAGCAGCCATCGGGGGAAGCAGAAGGACATCACGTTGGTGGAGAAGGATACTGAGAGTGGCTGAGCTCCATCACCCCAGGAGCTGAGAGCTGCTGACAGCACAGGAAAGGAGGAACTGGGAAAGTTCAGCTCTTTATGCACACCATGCCACTGTGTGAACAGTGAAGCTATTTTTTCCTCACTGCAAGACTGATGTTTAAATTTCTGTTCGTTTGAACTGGAGGATTCCCATCATCTGAGTGAAGGGCTCTGGCTCTGTTCTGAGGAGATCTAGCAGTGCTTAAAGTGGAGGCCTAGCGTGTAGGAGGTTTGAAACCCAGACAGAAGCTGGATGGAACAAGGCCAGCTCTACCCTGCAAGGAAACCGGCAGAAGAACCCCTAGGAAGAAAAACGATGTATATCCTTTCTTTTTGTTATTAAGATCCTGTATTTCCTCTGCACTAGCAGCAGCTGCTGCCTCCCTGGGAGCTTTTGAAATACCTGATGGAGAATTCTCAGGGCTTGCCCCGGTCACACGCAGCACAAGGCAGCTCTGCAGCCAGAGCCAGGGTCCCGGGGTCACACTTGGCACTGGAAAACCCATACAATTGGTGAGCTGTTCCAGGGTGCTTCTGCTAATGCTCCAGCTCCCGGGCTCACACGAAGCGAATGAGACCCAAGCTCTGAAAAAGAGATGGGGAAATGCCTGGAAGGAGGGGTCTCAGAGCCTCCCCACTAACGGGAGGCACGCGTTTCAGGCGTCTCAGCTGCTGTCCAGCCTGGCTGCAGGTTCAGGAAGAGAGCCCTGCACTGCTTCCAGTCCGGTCACAGACTGGGGGGGATGAAGAGAACAAACACTGAAGATTTACTGTATTTTACAAATGGTTTATTCCAGTTTTGGAAATGAGACAATGTGACAAATCCACATTCTGATGAGGTAGCTGAGAAGGGAGGGGACATCTCTTTTGTACTGAGTCTGAACTTCCCCTCCGTGTGCTCCAGATTAGCCAAGGGTGGGGAGCAAACCCTGCTGAGGGTTCCCCTTGTGCTGAACTATCCCCAGCCACCCCATCTGTGCTTGCAGCTCCTGCTCCACGGTGCTCAAGTCCTGTGCCAGGCCCTTGGGAAGGGGCAGCTTCCACCACAGGGCCCAGTTCACACGAGGGGACAAACCAGAGCTCTGGATGGATTAGTGCTGTCACGTTTTTTCTGCTTTTGCCTCTAACACAGCAACTCAGGCTGCCTTTTATCACAACTGGAACTCAACATCCTTTAAAATGCTAAAACAAGAAGCAAAGAAAAAGCAGCATGACAAACACTAACTCCTAATCATTTCCCAGGCAGGATGGGGAGTACAAAGCAGAGTCCAGGAGCCACGGTGCTCAGCCCTTCATTGATGTTCCAGTGGAAACTCTTGCTCAGGGAAGACAAGCAGCCTTTGCAGCCTGAGTTCCAACCTATCCCAAGGACACTTCTTCCCTATGAGCTGGCAACACCTCAGCTTCATTCTGCCTTGAAGCTGTTGGCCTTGTTAACCAATTAGAGATGGGAAATGATTTTTTGGTGGGAGGGAGGAGACCTAGGGAGCACTGAAAAGCTAAAAGAACCAAAAAGATACCGCAAGCTGTTGCCAGGTTAAAAGCATCATCTTGCCAGGATGTTTCACCAGAAAAACCCAGAGATCTACAAGAAGCAGGAGTAAGGTAGTCCAAAGAACTAAGGTATATTAAGCATATAAAACAGTCACTGCAGAGGTTAAATAGGCAAGTCTGACAAATAGTTTGTTTCCAAGATAGGAGCACTAACATTCCTCCACTCCCCTCTTCTGCCAGGTTAAATAGCTTCAGGGTATAAAAAGGGTGAAGGGCCAAACAGGCTTTGCTCTGTTCAATTGTTCTCTCAAAGCCAGTGAGATATTGATTTGGCCCTTAACCTATGGCCCTTAACCTATGCTTAATCAAAAGTGGGACCGTGATAATTTAACCATCATTCACTTCAAGAGTCAACAAGCAGCTCTGGGAGTGCAGCATCTCCCTTGTGAGGAGAGGCTGAGGGAGCTGGGGCTCTTTAGCCTGGACAAGAGGAGACTGAGGGGGGACCTCACTGATGTCTATCAATATGTTAAGGGTGAGTGTCGGGAGGATGGAGCCAGACTCTTCTCAGTGTCATCCGATGTCAGGACAAGAGGCAATGGGAGTGAGTTGGAACACAAGAGGTTTAGGGTAAACACAGGAAAAACTTTTTCCCAGTGAGTGTGCCGGAGCCTGGAGCGGGCTGCCCAGGGGGCTGTGGAGTCTCCTTCTCTGGAGGCGTTCAAACCCCTCCTGGACACCTTCCTGTGTGACTTGATCTAGGGGATCCTGCTCTGCCAGGGGGCTTGGACTGGATGATCTCTCTAGGTCCCTTCCAACCCTAACATTCTAGGATTCTATGAAGCAAAGACAAGCTGCACTAACTGACCCCTGCCCATTTTCAGTCCAACCCGACTGCTCTTCACAAGCTTCCTATTTCCTGTAACTCCCGGAGTGCAGTCAGTGCTGGCACAGGAGGAAGGAGCAGCCAAAGCTCTGGGGGTTCTGTGACACCCAGCCATACAACACACCGGTGTAACTGGGAGTGTGGTAAGTGGGGCACTCGGGATTTCTTCATCTGATGCTGCACTGCAACTCTGCAACCTTTCCTGTAGGCTGCACCCAACTCAGCGGTCAGAGAACCGCCAATCTGTGCTCGCAAGGAGTAAGAGAAGCCACAGAGCTGTGCAGATACTTCCAGGGACTGATGTTCCGTGAGCAAAACTCAAATCCTTTTGTATTTCAGTACCACCACCGCTGCCCTCGTCCTCCTGGGAACAGCGCTGTGCTGGGCACTGCGCACACAGCTCCCAGCCCCCCCAGAACAGCCTAAATTGCACTGATTTGAAACCACCAGAAAGTAATTATCTCTGCCATATAACTTATAATATAATTCACTAGCTAGCACTGCTGTGTTTAAACTGCATCTCAGGCGGTTATAAAAGAGGGAAGCCATGGAGAAAAAAGGCCAAATGTGTCACAGGGAACATTCTCAGGGTTGTATTCTTCGGAAGAGGAGCTGCCTGGCTCCTATCACTGAAGGATCTCTTAAGGGAAAGCAAACAATCACCACAGTATTGAATTTCACTGAAAGATTTATGATTTAATTAAAAGGTATAGGGATTTATTTGTTAATTGTAATAAACAGCAAGTTCATTACACTCCAGCTTCCAGAGAAATAGCATATTATAGGCAGGGGATAACGTATTAGTTTCATTCACTTGCAGGGCAGAAGTTAAGCAGAGATGCTAAGAACTGAGAAGTAAAACATTACTCTGTCAGTAAATTCTTTCAATACAACAAAACCATACATGAAAAGAGGCACTTCCTTTGAAACACCTGATTCCTAGACAGCACTTGGCTATTGTTCTGTTCTTTACACAGAGACAGAGGCACAAAGAAGGCGAATGAGACTAAACTCAAGATCCTCTGGGATTTTGCAGAGTTTGAGCTATGAAACGGTAACGGTCTGGTTGGAAAGCTGAGCAGGGCGCCCAGTCGGGAGGGTGGCATTTCACCCAGGCCACACCACCATCTCCCATAGCATCCTATCCCCCCAAGCCTCTGAACTTCTCCATGGGATCAAATCCTACACACTGGCATTTTCAGAGGAAGGGGGGTTGTGGTGGCTCTGCGGGACTGATGCCAGTACCTGAACACAGAGGAGAAGCCCACAGCACAGCCACACCTTTCTCCTGAACTCACCAAGGTGCTACTCCAGGGCACAATGGGAAGGGACCAGATCCAGGCCTGCGCTGGGTGGCTGTGGCAAGGTTTTGGGAGCCAGGGAAGACTACAGAGGTGGCTTCTGTGAGATGCTGCTAGAAGCTTCCTCAAGTACAACAGAACAAATGGAATCACAGAATCACCACCAAATCACTCAAGTTGGAAAAGCCCCTTGGGATCATCGTGTCCAACCATTAGCCCTACTCTACAAGTTCACCCCTAGACCATCTCCCCCAACACCACATCTGAGCGATGCTGAAACACATCCAGGGATGGCAGCTCAACCCCCTCCCTGGGCAGCCCATTCTAATCTCTCACCCCCCTCCCTGGGCAGCCCATTCCAATCTCTCACCCCCCTCCCTGGGCAGCCCATTCCAATCTCTCACCACCCTTTCCATGAAGAATTTTTCCCTAGTGTCCAGTCTAACCCTCCCTTGTCTCAGCTTGAGGCCGTTCCCTCTGGTTCTGTCCCTAATCACCTGAGAGCAGAGCCTAGCACCAGCCTCTCTCCAATGTCCTTTCAGGCAGTTGGAGAGAGTGAGGAGGTCTCCCCTCAGCCTCCTCTTCCTCAAACTAACCAGGCCCAGCTCCTTCAAAGGCTCCTCATAGGATCTCTTCTCCAGCCCCTTGCCCAGCTTCGTTGCCTCCTCTGCCCCCGCTCCAGCCCCTCGCTGTCTCTTGTGCTGAGGTGCCCAGCACTGGGCACAGCACTCGAGGGGAGGCCTCCCCAGTGCTGAGCACAGGGGGACAATCCCCTCCCTGCTCCTGCTGCTCACGCTGTTTCTGAGCCAGGCCAGGATGCCCTTGGCCTTCGTTGCCCCCTGGGCACGCTGCTGGCTCCTGTTCATTGCCCTGTCTGTTAGAACCCCCAGCTCCCTCTCCACCAGGCAGCTCTCCAACCACACTGCCCCAGCCTGGAGCTTTGCATGGGGTCACTGCATCCCAAGAGCAGGACCTGGCACTTGGCCTTGTTGAAACTCACACCATTTCACTTGCTTTTGTTCACACAACTTTTGATGTTGCCTTTTAACAGGAAGCTTTCCTCCAACCATGAATATTCACTGGAAAATGGCACTGGCCTCTTCAGACTGAATGCAAACTCAGGAGCTGGATCATTCAAGAACTCACCTGCTTCAGCATCTGGATGCTTGGCAATGAGTCATTATTAAGGGGCTTTTGTTGTTGACTTGTGCAATCTGCTGATTCTATCTGCAAATCACAATTTAAAGTTCCATCTGATGAAGGGGATGTGCTCCGTGTGACACGCTCTGGTGAAAAAGCCAGGAAGCCTTTGAAGGAATTTAGCAAACAACAAAATAAAGAAAAATATAAAAAATATCAATCAAATGCTAAAAAAATGAAACCTGTCTTAGAAGCTGAAATACTGCTTCTCAGAATTAATTCAGTTCCCTGAGGAAACAGCAGAACATTGTGCCTGGAGCGCAGGCAGGCAGAATGCTGCTGGGTGGAAGATGGAGGGTGGTATTTTTTCCCCTCTGGAGTTCCTGCAGGGAAATTCTCATTTGTATTTGCCCACTGGGAAATATCCCACTTGAAATGTCAACTAGGAAAGCACAGAGAAAGAATACACCCTTCCATATTTTTCTGGCGTTCTTTACAGCTTCTTGCCTCTCAGACACAGCACTGAATGATAACAAGTATTTCCTGAACTTGTTGTCCAGCCACCACTCTTGGCTGGGTTTCCACCGGGCAAAACCTGGAGACACGTCAGCAAGAGACAGCAGTGTGCATCTGACAGGCTTGAATGCTTTTCAGCTCTTCAGACAGATGGGGACGTTGCCAGCAGTGCTTGGGGCATTCTCTTTTTTCCCCCCCCCTTCTCCCAGTCTTGCCCCAGAACTGGCACCAGTTCCAGGACCATGAACTGTACCAGTTGCAGGGCATAACGAGAAGCGATGGAGCAAGTGGTGAGGGTAAAGCAGTCCCTTTCTCTACACCAAGTTTGCAGATGCCCTGAGCTAGAGAACAGTCAACAGCTGGCACCAAGTGTTATTCCTCACACCTTCACCACTCCATACCAGTCAGATTCTGCAGTTTAGGAACAGAAAGTATTGTTCCTAAAAGAAAACAATATCCTCCATCTCCTTCAGAGTTTACCTCAACCTTCCTAAGAAATTAAGATTATAAATCTTTTCTTTCTGTGAGAAATATAATTGCTGCCCTTCCCAGTATTTTTATTTATTCCAAAATATTGTAAAAATTCCAAATATTTTTCTTCTATTTTCAGTCAAACTTGGGTTTTTTTAATTACCACAAATTCACTGCAACAGAAACAGCCTCTCAGAGTGCATCCACCACCTGCACAACAGACCCAGCATCCACAGGAAGCAGAAGCAAAACAAGCTGGGTATCACCATCCTTCAAAGCACAACTTCCTTTCCTTTAACTTTACAACTTCAGGAGATCTCTGACTAGGCAGAGGGAGGCGTGATGCTGAAAATTCAGGTGCTGTTCAGCTCTTCAGCACTTCCAGTTCTGTGAAACAGCATTAAGCAGGACCAAGTCAGATATGGCTGTGATTGGGAAGACCATTCCAGCAGCCAAGTGTGCTTCCAGGAGGATGGAGATAGGTATTCTTTCATCCGAATCACAGCTGGATCAACATTCTGAAAGCCTGGAGCTTGAAGGTGCTGTGCTACTAGAGATGCTGATGTATGTATCTATGATTTTTCTAGATGTAAAAGCAAGTTCTGCTTTGTTTGCATTTGCTGTGGCAGCACCTATGTGAACCCTGGCATTACCCCTGCCCAAACTGTCACGGATAATCAGATTATATTTATTAATCTATCACAACAGAGGACAGGCAGGAACAATAATAAATGCAAAGGAAGGAGGATACAGAGGCTCCTATGATTCTAGCTCTCTGATCATAGAATCTTTCAGGTTGGAAATGACCTTCAAGACCATCAAGTCCAACCACCTACTAAATATTCTCAGGGCCACTGACCCATGGCCTGCAGTGCCACATCTGGATGGTGTCTGAACCCCTGCAGGGATGGTAAGTCCCTCACCCTCCCTGGGCAGCCTGGTCCAAGGCCTCACCACTCTCTCAGTAAAAAAATTGTTCCTAATATCCAACCTAAACCTGCCCTGGGGCAACGCAAGCCCATGAAGCACTGTGCCCTTGAATCCTCAACTGAATCTGATGGGGGGAAAAGACAGTGAACAAAACAGCCATCAGTGTAACTGAAACCATTGATGATTAAGTTGAAGACCCTGAGAAGGTGCTCAGACACCCTAATCAAGACACCTCTTCACACAAATCCCAGGTAAGCAGTTCAGATTCACAACTGAAAAGAGTAAAACTGAAAAACTGTTTCATTAAAAACACAAAAATACAAAAAAGAGTTTTTGACTTGTGCTTCTCGATCAAGAATATTTTAAACAAAGCCTGGGGGGGAGAATCGGGGATTTAGTTTAGTGAAGTTGGAGAGAAGAAAACTTAAGTCCACCAAAAAACTTAGAAACCTATTAATAGTCTATAAAGCACTTCTCCAGGCCAGAAAGTCCATTGAAATTGTGTTGGCAAACCCTGCTTCAACCCATCTACTCACACGGCCCTTTGGTGACACTGGTTCCAATTCTGCAGCGCTGTTCATGCAAAGGTAACAACCTGAGACTGCCCAGGGTTCGTGGTGGGTGAGCCAAAGCACAGCTGTCTACATAGCTTTGGACAAGCTTTAAAACATTAACCCATTCCAGAGATGTAGGTAACTTGCTCTGCATCCACGATTGCTTCACCTCCAAATGGAGCTTGCGAGGAGTTTGCTAAATGGGTTGAGGCCACTTCATATTTCACTGGGCCTGCTACGTGTGACACACACACTGTCCCTCTGAGCAGCTCTTTTAGAACCCTGAAGGGTTCGCTGCACCACAACACTGCTCCAGGCAGCCTCACTTGTGCAGCTGGTCCAGAGAAAGGTCTGGAGCTGCATGGAGACAACCTAACAGCAAAGGAGAGGAGCTCGCAAGCACCTGGCAGCTGGAGCTGCCCCCCGATGGTATCTTCAGGTGGCTGAGAAGGATGAAACCACTCAGTGTCAACAGAAAAAGCTTAGAGTAACTCTACACCAGGACTGTCCCTGCCTCCAAGGTTACAAGCAGAGGGATGAGCTAGTCTAGAGGAGACTGCCCTCTAGAGAGGATGTTGTGATGGAGAAAATCCTTGAAGAATCAAAGCTTACACAATGAAGAGGGAAAGACCTTACCAGCTCGAGGAGGTTTTTTTCCCCCCAACGCTAAGGGGGAGAGTATAAAAATGACTGAAGAGCTTCTGGGACCTCTGTGCATGAACATCTTACCCAAGTCATACACTGTATTTCCACAGAAGGGAAAGCAAATCATAAAGCTACTTCTGATTAGAGCTGATGGGGACTCTACAAGCATGGCAGGTGCTTTCTTCCTGCCTCAGAGGACCCACACCTTAATTTCAGGGGAATAAAAAAGACTAACATGGTGCAGGGAAGGAGAAAGGTGCAGCAAACCTGCATCCTTCATGTGTATGAATGCACTACTCAAAAGAAAGAAGAGTGTGATGGTGCTGTAACAATCATCTGAAATGAAACCTCTTCTCCTTCAGTTAGGACATCATGATCCCTGCCACATGTACCAAGTCCTAGTTCTGTCGCTTCCCTCGGCGTAGGCCAGAAGCATCTGTTGAAATGGTGGAGGTGATACAAGCATAAAACTAGTGCATACATTAAAGCACAGCACAGGGTTCACCGGGGCTGCTGGCATCACTGCCACAGAAGGCAAAGAGCTCTGCAGCAAAAGCCCCTTCTGCCAGAGACACGTGGGAATGAGTGCAAGCATTTGTCAGAATTTGTAGCTGACCAAAACCAGCCCAGAGAAGCTGTGGTAACAGCTGTCTTAACACCAAAGGCTCCAGGAGGACAAGCCCTGCTTCGAAAACCACACCTGAACACAGAACCTGCAACCCAGAGGCTGCCTAAAATACGGAGCAGAATCAGGCCCTACTTTGGGGAGCTATTTCTCCCTTCCTACAGCTAAGCAAAACCAACCATCCTCTGGAGACACACTGTCAGGTCACTCAAATCTCTCCTGGGAGCAACCCCCTGCTCTTGTAGAGGCAGAGATATTTCCTCTCTTCCCAAACGTCAAGGAAGCCTCAAAGCAAGTTTTTTTTCTGATTTTCCCCAAGAACTGCTCACTATCAGACATCACGTCAGAGCTGATGGATAGATACTTTCAAGATTTTCTTGGGAAACCAGGTGGAAAATGTCACTGAGCATACCATCATCCCTACTGCAGAGGCAGGAGCTGAGCCAGCAGAGGAGAAAGGTGGTTTCACGAGACATACCTGGAAGCAGAATGGAACTCAGCCTTTTCATTTGGCCACTGGGCAGAGGGGAGCCAAGGTCAGTAATTCCTCAGATCAGAATTTCATTACCAGACTAGAGCCCTCTGCTGTGATTAGAAACTGATGTGAAAGTCTGACTATCTGAACTCAGGATGAAAGGACTTAAAGAGTTTCCAGACAAGATTTTCTGCCACTCTGAGTCACAGAGAAAACGGGACACTTCCCCTAGTTAATTCTGGGCAACGAGACAGGCTGTGCATGGCTCACCCCAGCTGGCTGCTGGTTTCTCTCTGAAGTGTATTTATTTGCCTAGTTCCCAGCCTTCCCCCCTCTCTCAGTCCCTGCTTTGAGCATACAGCTCCTCATCATTTCTAGCTGCTAACAACAGCCTTTAAGACAGCGGCGGGCAAAGGTCAAGCCTGTCCTGAAAACCTAAGGACAAGTTAATGCAGAAAGAAACAATAAACTCCCCTTCTATCCTGCGGCTTTCTTAGAAACAAGAGACTTACTGAGGCCATAGGGGATTGAAGAGAGTCACTCAGCAAAAAACAATTCCCCAAGAAATCACTGCTTTGGGACCATCTAATTTTTCTGTCAGGAAAAACACCAAATAATAGTTGAGAAAAGCCAGAAATTACTGGGGCATCAGGAGGTGGGCAGAACCAGTGGATACAAGAACTTTAGAACAGCCACATGCTCGCTGCTGGGGTAAACATCTACTGACAGAATTAATTTTTTTAAGCCCATCAGCATCCAGCCAAAGGCAGAATCTACACTGAACCAAGAGGTCTCACTAGATAGAAGATAGATGATATTTTTTATTGTTTTCAAAGAGCAATAGCCAAAAAATAAATTAACATCCACTCCCTCCCTTCACCTCCATTCACTGCTGTGTTACGCTTGTAGACTTGGTGGATTCTGCTCTGCAAGAACGAACAAAAAACCCCAGATCTCTGAACAGTGAAGGACAGCAGAGTGTGCACTGAGCTGAGCACAAATCGGTTGCCTGTCTCTGGATGTTCACTAAAGAGCAGTTCACTGGGTAATTGCACCAAGCTTGGTCCCTATGTTTAATGGCACAGTCCAAATTCACATCTTCGAGTGCTTACGGACCCTCTGCTCCTGGACTGCTCAAGGTACCTCATCTCCTCTTTCCTGCCACCTCCATCCACTCCGCACTCTGCTCCTTGCTTCTCTGCACTTCAGGCAATCCACGACTGCTTCTCCAAAGGCTCTTTACTGGAAAGGGCAGGTCTGCCACTCTCAAACTGGTGCCCAGCAGCTTCTGAGACACTTTCTGGCAGGAGAAGCCCAGCCAGCACCCAGGCTCCATCCCTGCCCAAGGCTAGCACTTCCCACAGTCTCATCACCAACCCCAAAGCTGTCACTTATAAGAAAGCTACAAAGATGATCTTTATAAAATGAAATGATGTCAGTTCCACAGCAGATGCTAAACCCTCCTCAGATCTGCCAGCAGCAGCCCTTCATAGCTGCTTTCTTCAATTTTCACTAGTTTTTCGTAATTTAAAGACACAAACTCGCCTCTCACTTCGGAGTTTCACTGTGTTGAGTTTTTAGGAGCTTTAACCCTTTCTCTTGCCTCTTTGTCACTCCTTTTCCTTCCCACCTTTAAGTGGTACCACACTAGCACATCTTCTAAAGCCTAAGGATGGTTTTCTGGGTAGTTTTCTGATTGCTTCTTGTATTTTAAGCAGCTCAAATGAGAAAGCAGACAAAGCCTTTTTCTTTCCCTATATAGTTGTTTTCACCAGAGCATCCTTGGTTTTTAGCAGCTTTATTTTACCTGGCTTTCACAGAAGCAAATGAATCTTTACATATTTTATGTCCATTATTCTTGATGATAATACAATCACTGCATTTTCAAGAACAAATAGCAAACAAAAAAGCCTCATTTTATCCAGGCAGTCTTGAACCTTTTAACGTTTACTTTTTAACATTAGCTTGAACTTCTTTTTTTTTTTTCATTTTCAGAAAAACAAAACCTGCTGTTTAAGTGTAAATTAATTGGTATGACTCCTTTCAACAGGGTCCAACTTTTCATGTAGCTCTCAGCTGGTAATCTATGTTCTACATCCTTTGGACTCTCTACTACCTTTCATCTGAGAATATCAAAGTGTTTTGTAAAGGACTAATTAATAAGCTTCAGCATCGCTCTCGGGGAGACAGGTAAACTTGGCAAGTAGAAGTGCTAAGATCCTTGTAAGAATCAATACTGATAAATTCCCTAGACAGCCTCGGAATTGTTAGACCCACAAGAGGTCTCAGCGTGGTATGTTTGACCTCGCTCTGTAGAAGGCAGCATGAGGACAGCCTGTCTCAACATTCAGGTCTCTGCAGCTATTTTAGTATCTGCTGGCAATGTCCACATTAAACCATGCACTGAGCAGTTCCCAAGAAGCCAGAAACCTGCTGAACAAGCCCCTAAAATGCACTGTTCTCTCAATTCAAACAAAAAATTGACAGCTATCTGAGAAATGCGATTGACCCCATCAGATCTTCCTTCGCTTTTGCAGAACTTCCAGTCAAGAACCTCACAATGGATCTCTTCCCTACCACACATCATTTCACTTCGGGTAATACTGGATATAAGAAACTCAACATACCAAAAGAGAAAAGAATTGACAAGCTTCGTTCAAATACTATTGACATTTGAATGTGATCAGTACGGTAGCGATCACCAGGGCTGTCTGCAACGCGACTCACTAAACGCAGACATCTCGACTGAGAACACAATCCTTGCTCTGAGCTTTAACTACACAAGCATTGCCTTGTCACTCAAATCCCCTCAGCACATGTCAGAGGGAAGCTATTTATTCAAAAATCTCAACACAAACACCATTGTTTCAAGTGTCAGGAAGGCAATGAACAGGCACCAGCAAGCACGTATCTGATATCTGTGCACTGAAACTGCACGTCCAAGAGACTTCTCTCCCTCCACGCTACCCTGCTGAGACGTTTGTCTAACCCTGCAGTTCCCATTCCAGTTCTGGTGCAAGCTCACAGCCTTGTGTAGCATTTCCAGAGGAAGATCTAAGCTACTCAGCTCTTTTCTTGGGTAAGTGTTCCCTAGAAGTCAAGCTGCCTATGAGCAAAGTACACAGGCCCTTTCAACAAGCAAGACAGAAAGGCTACACCTCCTATCACAGGGATGCATTTTCCCCATTTCGCAACAAAAGGCATCAGATGGGCCCCTTTTATAGCACCCTGCACTTGGCTTAAGCTCCCTTTGACATGACCCTGTGCCCAGCCCATCACAGAGTGGGCAGGGTTGGAAGGGACCTGAAAGCTCACCCAGTTCCAACCCCCTGCCATGGGCAGGGACACCTCCCACTAGAGCAGGGTGCTCACAGCCCCAGCCAGCCTGGGCTGAAACACTGCCAAGGATGGGGCTTCCACCACCTCTCTGGGCAACCTGGGCCAGTGTCTCCCCACCCTCCTGGGGAAGAAATTCTCCCTACTGTCCAACCTGAATTGACCTCTCTCCAGTTTTGATCCATCCCCTCCAGTCCTATCCCTGCCCCACAGCCTAACAAGTCCCTGCCCAGCTTTCTTGTAGCCCCCTTCAGATACTGGAAGGCCAAACGGCAAACTGGTCACTTAAGTACACATCTGGAAACATGTGCACACAATACAGACACGTGGTCTCAGAAGCCTGACCAACCTGAGTGTAGACAGATGCTCTAGGATGGTTACTGTCTAGGGCCCCACCTTATAGCTGCTAGAAGCCCTTAGCAAGTGTACTACAGCGAGCACGTGCCTTGTGGCTAACACACCGTGCACAGCACAATAATCTCTTGGTACTCTTTCTCCAGCAAGACTTCCAGTCAGCATCCCAATCCTATAACCATCATCCTCAGCTCCAACTGCATTGGGTTTATGTCCCGACCCAGAATTGCACCGTGGTTTTGGCTTCCAAGCCTCCCTCATCCCCTGCACACCTCTGGAGGCTTCAGAAGCAAGCCTCCCTCCCGCCGTGCCCTTCGCGCTGGCTGCAGTTTGCGTTGTCACCGAAATCAGTTCACCAGAGCCCTCAGTAGCTTAAACCCAATGGAGAGTGACAGCTCCAAGTCTGTTGAGGAAGCAGGGTTGTCATCTCTGAGCAGTTTGGCTCGCTGACTATGCTGTGGGCTAGAAGACGCTCCTGTCACTTGGAATTACCATCACCCATGCTCCACAGATGCAGAAGCTGCTCACAAGAGATGACCCTTAAAGCCCTGCTGGGGCAGGAGACGCTTCCCCCGTCGCTGAACGCGTAAAGTGGCGTTTGAGAAGTGACACGGCAAAGTGCAAACCAGCTTCACACGTGCACGCCCAGGCCTCCATACACACCCTCCTGTCTCCTCAGACTTGAAGAGGAATTGCAGCTACTCCTCGTGCTCGGGCTGAACCACCGCCTGCCTCGCTGCTTGCTGCTTCCACTTCAAGAATGCAGATACTTCCCTGGAAGGTGAATTATAACTCACGTTAATGTCTCCATCCTGGAGGGACTGCAAATGAGGACCACACTCTCCACCCATCCTTTGTTGTGTTTATAGGTTGACCCAACGCTCTTACACATGGCTCAACACTCACATTTTGTGGACAGAGATCTGTAGCATCACAACAGGTAACTCGCTCCTGAGTGTCTCTGTCCATGGGTAGCAAAGAACCAGAGGCTGCTTCCTTGGACCCCACAGCTAGAATGGCAGAGCTGGGGTTTTGGAAGTAAACCTCCTGAAAAGGCATGATTCCTATCCTGAAATTGAAAGCTCTCCACGTTACTCTCACCCCAGCACAGGAGAGGTTCTGTGCAAATACTCTAAATCCTGCTTGGTTTGCTTCCTCCTATAAGAGCATGCAGCAAGACAGACAAAACATGGTCTCATGATTCCCCCAAGCTGATAATACCAACATCGTGCCGTGAAACACAGGACTGGTGTTTCTCTTACAGAAACTTTCTTCTTGTGTTCCTCTTACTGCTCCAATAGAATGTCTTGGGCACAAGTTTTTTAATACCTCCGCTCAGTTTGCCTATAACAGAACCTAAGTGAGCTTTGCTGTCTCTAGACCTGCAATATCTCCCTGAAATGGGCAGTTCTCTTGAAACCAAGAGAACTCCAGCTGTGAACAGAACCCCCCATATGAGCCACACACTGGCAAGACCACACTTTGCTGTTTTCACACAATTAAGCTTTTTTTTCCTCATGAGTATCTGTAAGAGTCCAATAACAATCTCATGCTGGGCTTTGGATCTAAAGCTGTGCTTTGGAACCACGGTCAATTTTGGCTGAGATGTGCTAGATGGCAGCACCAGGTACCCCTTCCCACAGAAACAGTGTTGGAAATAAATGGTCTTTTAAGGTCCCTTCCAACTGAAACCACTCTGATCTATGAAAGTGGAAGCAAAGAGGGTGTCTTAACTTAGAAGCACCTGCACATTTATTACTTCAGAGGACTAAAACCTTGCTTAAGATATAGCAAGAGCTGCAAATTTATGTTTTAATTTTGTCACCTTCTCCTTAGTTATCCACACACAGGAGGTTTGAAGAATTGTTGGATTTGCAAGTGCCTACCAGCTCTGAAAACAGCATTGTTCTGAGGTTGGTGCCTTGCTGCTGGCAGCTGAGATGAGCTGAATCCCTTCCCCACATTTAAATTCCAGCATAAAGCCATTCCACAAGGAAAGGAGCAACGTAAGCCTGACTGCCCACGGATGGGACCCCTACAAGCATGCCTTCCAGCAATCACAGAGCACACCTGCATCCAAGCTCTTCCCTCCTCAATCCTTTTACAGCTAAAAAGTGAGTTCCTGTCATTGCTCTCTGCTCAGTGGAGACACTTGCAGGATCTCCTGCCTTCATCTAGCTCCTGAGTTTCACAGAATTCATAGGACATTTATTATCTTTCAGACCTCTAATTCCTCACCAAATTCACTCTGACTTGACTGACGGGTTCAAAGCACACTAACAGAAACAGACAGACATATGCCCAGGCAGTCCAAACACATCAGCCTCATTTTCTCACCAGAGAATCTGAAAAGTGTCTTCCAAAGTTCAGAATTCCTATTTCACCAGAAATTAACATCTGACAACTCATTTTCGAGACACAATACTTCATTAAACATAAATTCTCTAAGATATCAGCTTTCTAAAAATACTCCTTAGTTTCAGAAAAGGAATTATGTTCAAGTTTGTATTAGTTTTATTATTTCCCCATTATTTCATGAAACATGCTGCTCCCACTGGCACAGATAATATGACATCATTTAAAAGTTAATGCAGTCTGGTTTTTAGGGTTGGGGGTTTTTTTCGCATCATTAAGTGCTGCTGCTATTCAGCGCTGATTGAAATGTCTCATCTCTTTCTAGATGAAAATGTCTGCAGCTTGGTGTAATCAAACAGTTTGACACTTTACAGTATAAACAGGAGATAGCTGGATGGAGAAAAAAAGAGATTTTTTTTTTTCCATCAGTGCTAAGTAACTGCTGCCACTTGTCTGAAGTGTTCCACGCTTTTTAAGAGGTTGTATTGCATTCATTAACAGCAGCGTCCGCTGAGGTCTGCTGTTGACAAACAATGGCATACAAAACAATGCAAGCAGGAGAAACGCACACCGTGAATGCTGGAAAAGTGAAACCACGTCAGAACATGCTTATATGAACGCATACATTCACTAAATGTTTTCTTAGAGAAAAATCAAAATAGGCTTTTACACGGGGAAAACACAGTCAACTGGTTCCAGATGCATGAAGAGCGCTATGGTGCTCTGAACTGGGCAACTGTTTCAGAGAAACTGGTCAGCTACTCCACCTCCTTTCTTCCTCACTTGGGGGAAACCTTCAAACATGCCCTGAGCTTGGGCTCCCCTGACTATAAAGAAAGCTGACAGAAACAAAAGATCAAGGAGAGGATTAAAGCAGACATTAAACCAGGGATGTTCACCAAAGACAGTAACCATCAGCACATCACCTCCAGTCCAGTGCTAGCTCATTAGCCCATACCTGTTCTGCTATTAAAGATACTACTCACGCGTTCCGTAAGGAGCCTCAGAAGGAAACCTGCAGAGAATCTGAAGGAATAGAAGCTCTGTAAATAAACACAGGCTCAGCCAGGCCCGTTCTTGCAGTTCCTGAAGTTGTCGCAGGAAGCAGTGATGCAACAGCCCTTCTGCTGGCAGACCACTGCAGCATCCCTTGGATGCCTGTCCCTTTGCAACTCTCCTACACACTTCCCTCAAACGCTCATCACCTTCTGTATCTCAGGGTCAAAGTCAGTGCTCTTGGCAGAGGTGAAAGCATCAGCTCCCTGTTTATTTACTTTCCCCACGCAGTGAAGAAAATCCTTTCCTGAAAACTACATCTGTCAACATGCTGCATCCTGAACTCTTAACACTAGATCCCCAGAGTCAGAAAACATTGGCCAGGAAGAGGAATGTTTTGTTCAGGGAGTGAGGGATTTCTGAAGTGAGACAGAGGCATTTACAAAGACACCTTAATCACTTACAGCACAAAGTGCAGTCACCACAAAGGCAGGTCTAGGCCACATGCAAAGGCAAAAGAAAGAGTTGCAAGTGAACTGCTGCTCACCAAAAGGGACAGTAGTACCCTGGCAGACACCCAAGGGTGAGAAGAACCAGGTAAGCACAGCAGGAACCTTCTTACAGGGTCGAGGTTCATTTGGATGGGGAACCTGCATGACTCAGAAGGCTGAGGCTCTGAGAATGGGGGAGTACCTGGGTCAAGTATTTGGGGAAAGCAAGGTGCAGATCAGGTGGTCGATGAGAAAGGAAACACTTGTTCTGGAAATATCACAGCTGGCTGGGAAGAACCAGAGCAACTGGGCAAGCCTAAGAACCACCAAACACAGCTGAGCAACCTGCCTGTCTCCAGCCTTCCAGAGTCACTATGGAAACCAGCAGGTAAGGAGATGATGAATATTCAGGGTTCTAAATCCCTCAAGGCTTGTCCTACCTGTCTAAGCACACATGTCACCTGGAAGCAGGGATATAGAGGTGAAGGATGAGACATGAACTGTGCCTAGGAATGATCTGCAGACTGCTCTGCCAGGCACAGCTAGATGGATCTTACTTATGTTGCCTCCTGTAGTCAAAAAGCAGCTTTTCCTGGGCTTTCCCTTGCAAGGCCAGCAGTGCAGCACCATGCATTCAGATATGCCCAGCGATCAGCAGGCTGCTGTCAGGGTCTCTCCCCCTGGGGCACCACAGATCTTCTGCAAACACAACCTTTCACACCTCCAGAGGAAGAAAAACCACCTAAATCTTTGCATGCTTCAACAAAGGATATCAAATTAATGCAGTAAATAGAAGAGAAAAATTACTGGCAGTTTTTACAACAACAAAAAAAACCATACAAAAACCAAACCAAATTTTTTCATTAACTTCAGAAAAAAATAATAAAATTAGGTCAAATTACAAATTCAGATTGTGTATGATGTATTCTTTTACAAACTGGCAAGTTTTTCCTCCATTTAGCATCTCATTAAATAAGGATTCAGAAAAATTAAACACAAAAGTTTCTGAGTGAAAAATGCAAGTTAAAATACCAAAGCATTTGGATTAAAGAGCTTACGGTTCAGCATTCCAGTTCACAAGCACACATTCACTCCTCCCCTCCAAACGAATTTCAACTGAAAAGCAAAAAGCTGTCCCATAAAAGAGTAAGTTTACATTAATAGCAAGAGATTGCCATGCATCTCTGTTAGCACACTCAGCACCTTAGCCTGAAGTGATTCCCGTTCATGAGTTAGTAGCTTGGGGCTGAAGTTCCCAATCCTCTTTACGTCCTTTGTGGCACAGAGCTTTGCTGCACTGGAGATGGGGGGCAGAGAATGTGGGGAGGGGTGGGACACAAGAACCCTCTCTCCAAATTGCCTTCTAAAGGCTGAAGAACAACACAGTCTGCCGGGAGTGTACAAGGAATCTGCTTCAATGTATCTTGTTGAGAGCACACATTATCCAGGAGGAACATGGAACAGTCAGAGGCTTCTTTGGGGATGCAAAGTCCCTCGTTCATTTGCTTTGCCAGTAATGCCCCCGCTGTCTCTAACTGGAGTAAGAGGGTTAATGCATCTTCTGGCTGCTCTATCAGGCACTTCAGAGAAGTCAGCCTGAGCTGAACTTCCAGCAAGGGCAGGTTCAGGATGGCACAGAGTGCTGAACAAAACATCTGCTTAGTGTGGAATGTGTGCCGATACAGAGCGAAGCTGTCGCTGATGGTGAGGGAAGCCAGCTAGAAAAGCTGCTCCCTCTCTCTCACAACAAGCCAAAGACTTCTGGATTTTATCTGTTGAAGTTGTGGGGATATCGTTGCTTGAATTCAACAACATACAGATTGGCATCACTCAAAACATCATCCTAAAGGCAAAGGGACTGAGTTTAAGGCTGAAAATGCACCATAGGCAAGAGAAGTGTTCTTTTAGAGACAGAAAAAGAATAAAACCTATCTCCTCAGTCAAAAACTCAGCCACTGAAGAAGTGTTTTAATCCCAGAACGGGGGTAGCACTATTTGGTGTGTATACATGTATTTACAGACTGAAACGGACGCTTCAGGCTTGTCTGCTTTAAGTGCCATGCCCTGAGTGAGTCTGGCAGTGATTTGCATTACCTTCCTGAACAGGTTAATTGCTCATGGCAGACTGTCCACAAGCCAGGGGCACCAAGTTTTGCTAACTGGACATTTTCTTCTCTCTGCATTGAGGTCTCCAAATGCACAGACTGAATGATAAACTCTGAAAGAAAAGACATTTTTCCTCCATAACCAAGCAATCTCAACAGGAGAGAAATAACAATTCAAAGCACAGATCTCATAGGTAACAGCTGACAGGGAAATACATCCCGGGTTCTGTCAAAGCAAGTCAGACTTCAGGGCAAAAAGGAATCACAATGAACATGAGATCTGATTTTCCACATAATACAAGCCAGTGGCTTTGCCTGAATTATTTTCTATTTCAGCTGGACAATGCCTTTCTGGGAAAAAGAAAGTGAGGGGTTTTTTACTTCAAAATTACTACTGGTGCAGAATCCAGCACTTCCCTCAGTGAACTGTTCCAAAGCTTGATTAACCTCTCAAACATTTATGTTTTACTTGCAGTCTGGTTTAACTTCATTTGCTTGGTCTCCTTTAAACTTTGGCAGGTAGACTGAGGAGTCCTTCAAATGTTTATGCCCCACACACACTTTAAATTTAAACTTTAGCATTTGAAGTGTCCGAGTCTTATAGCCCTGGCTCCCCTTCCTCCTCGGCGTGCATGAACAAGACCTGATTTCCAAGGCTTTTAACATCCCATTTTCCAAGAGGTGTTTTGTTTTGGGGTTTGGTTGGGCATTTTGAGGGGAGGGGTGAGGGTGGCAGGGGGCATCTCCCCCACCCTTTAATAGGCCCAGAGTCTAACTTTGGGAAACACTGAAAACAGATCACATTTCCTTCACTTTGAAACTTAGCAGTTCATAAAATGTTAACATATTGCCCACCAGCTACTTCTGTGAACAATTAGTTGTGATTAAGAGGTATGTATTATTAACTGATCCGTAGGAAGTTTGTGCAGCAATTTCTGCTGCACTGAAGCTCCAACCCTGAATCTCAGAAGGATGCTTTGAAAACACATCCTCCTAAATGTCTCAGTCTGCTTCTAATTTAACAAGAGCCTAATTGCCTGATTATTGATTATCTCTTTGAAGTACAGTAATCATGATATTGCAGCAAATTTGCCATCTGCCCGTCTTGTTACCAGCCCATCTATTTCCCCCACAAGCTGTCTCACCAAGGGAAAACACATATGGTTGCCGCGCAGCGCCTGGCCTTAAAAGGGCTGCAAACACAGATGGCTTTGGAGAGGAACACAATGGGTGACAGCTCCAGCGTGCCACTCCTCTGGAAGTGCTCATCTGCCTCCTAAGCAGTGGGTCTCTGTCCTCCCCTTGTGGTGTCTGGGAGGCCTGGGGAGCTTGCTGAACTTCCAGGCTTGGTCACCAAGGATAGGGAATTGTGGCTTCGGCTGTAATTCTCATGTATCACATACAAATATGCAGAGACCCCTTTCTGAGCCGAGCAATTGACTTGAAAAGATCAAACTGAGTTTCTTTTCATACCTGAATGACACTCAGGAGGGCCATTATTTCCTTAGGCTCTCCATCTTTGGCACAAGAGCCACCACCCTAGTTTGTCAAGAATTATCTCAACAGAAAAGGTGCACTTCCAGTAAATCTTATTGCTACACCCCAGTATCTCCTCCAATGTCAAACACTTCTGTAGCACTGCAGTTGTCTTCATGCTGAGGCTCAGAGTTCTCTCAGTTAAGAGTAGATGCTTACAATACAACCATCCATGGCAGAGTCCAGCAGTTCCTGGACACAACTTAGCTCATTCTAAGGCAGTTACCGAAAATAAGCTGAGTTCTCAGTGCCTAGATTTCCAAAACAGCTCTGAAAAGTATCTCAGATAACTGACCCAAGTATTCCCTGCCCCAAAGACAAATTCCACTACCAGTGCTTTTGCTGCTACTACCAAAGTGATACACCTTGCCTACTGTGTAGGCAAGCCTTCAAAGTAAATCGAGAGAAGCAACAAGCTGATGATGAGAAAGTAATAATTATCAGAGTAACTAGAGCAGGAAGAACTTGCTGGCTATGCTGCATATGACCCTGAATGGTAAGGTTTCTAGAAAATAATTAAGGTAAATCAAGAAGGCAAAACAGTGACCCATGTGCAAAGCAGAAGGAAATGGAAATCCTCCAGGAGGGCTCTCCCAGCACAGCTGGGGCTGCATGTGCTGTTCTGGGCCCACCATCCATCACCTCAAGATGGCATTTGGGGAGGGGCAGGAGATTTCATCTTCACCTAAAACATTTATCCACCTATTAGCAAACAATTACCTTGTGCCTCCACTTTCGTTCTGTGTCCGCTACAAAGCTTACTGAGGAGGGATCAGTTCAAGCCACTTTATTCAATTACTCTCTGCTCCCTGCAGCTTTCCTCATTTCCAAGAAAAAAAGTCTTTGGAAATATTAGTTCCACCACTGGCTTATTGTTCAGAGATAAGTGGTTCCAAAACGTGTGCAAGAGGGACATTAGCTTGCTCTGGAACTGAGCACTCTACTGGCAGACTCACTAAGCTGCCCCCAATCTTATGGGCGCACAGGAGCAAACAAAAGTTGTCAAAATGAGGGGTTTGCTATTATTAGTTTTATTCAAATGTCAGCTAAAACCTGGTAAACTTAACAGCTCTAGAATAAGAGCTGCCAGGAAAGTAGTAGGTAAAATGAGAAACTGGTGGTCAGTTGTTAGAGCCTCCTACAGAGCACGAGCTAAATGACCACATAGAAGGAATTTCTCTACAAGCAGAGCACAACTTTAGGAAGAAAGATCACTACAAAGTGAGAACCATGCCTATAACCGTGGCATTTCTCAAAGCAGTCACCAAACCTGTGCACAACCAGATGACACAGCTGGGATGCTGTTTCCATGCGAGTCCTGAAGATTCACAGCTGAACATCAGACTATGTCCTTCATAGATAAAATTCCTCCCCTGAGTACATCATTCACTAGGCTGCTTAAATCAGCACCATTGCAGATCAGATCAGGTTCCCCCCCCCAATATCTGCACATTCAAAGAAAAAAAGGCACCCTCAGATGTACTCTAGACAGCCCCAGCTGGATACCTGCTCCAGCAAGAGGAATTTGGAGCTTATGACAATAACATGTCACTGTTGTACATTTTAGATTACATCTTAGAAACATGGGACGCTCTCCACTGACCAGACAGGAAGGGGAGCTACACTATTTCAGCTCTTGGGGTATAACTAACTTAGCAGAGACCTCAGGTGCTTAAGATCCTATGTCACTTACCAAAGATCACACAGAGACTTGTCTCAGACAGACACTGCAACAAAACCACCAAGCCCATCAGCGCTTCAGTCTCAAGACACCTATCTCCTGTCAACAAACTTCCTTCCCACCCCTCAGTTATCCAGCCTGACCATCTGGTTCTTTCTACCAGCGCTCGTGGTTATAGGGAAAATGAAGCTGTCAGACTTCAGATGGACCGTCACCATCTGAAGGGATTTGACAAAGTTCAGAACATTCTCCTAAGGCTTAACATAATCACCTCTTTGAGCAACAACCTCTCAAGCCCCAGACTGCACGTCCAAAGCGTGAGGGCCTAGACGCAGACGCACAATGGGAAAGCACAATCCAACACCAGTGCTTCCAAACTGTCTACACACGTAGAAAGGTTTACACCAGAAGAGATCAACATCCAGCACAGTCCCTTCACCACCCCCCTCCTCCACCTTTTCATTCAGCACAGCCAGCAGGTACTAACCAGCAATCCAGGCGTCCTCCTCCAGCAGCTTCCAACCCTTGCATGAACAGCCAGTAGCTGGATCGATGTACGTTACATCCTGCAGCTTCATCTGGTCCTGAGGCACCTTCTGCAGCTGGTAGCCTTCAAAACTCAGTTTCCTGCTGTTTATATGAAGTGATGCACTCTGGAGCAGATCTAAACCACCAGCATATTGTGCTGTTTAGCCTACAGAGAAACAGGCCAAGTAATTGGGTCTCTCTTAAATCATTGCTGAGCACTTTAAACATAGAGATCAGTTTCTGCATTTAAGACATGGGGTTTAGAAAACACTGGAAAACGTCCATAGCACAATTTGCTTTGTTACACACAGTTCTCCAGGCAAGAGAATCCAAAGACCCTGACTCTTGGAAGAGGCAGCACAGAGAACCTACCCCCAGTGCTCCAATGAGTTGCTCCAGCCTTGAGCCTGCAAACAACTTGCGGGTGGGAGGATGGCTGCTTTTCTGCAGAGCTCGCTGTATCCAGGGCACATCTCCCATGCAGAGCACAGTGGGGATACCCCAGCCAGCTCTCCATTTGTTTGCTGTAACTTTGTACCAGTTACAGCCTGTAATGCTTTTTTTTTGCTGTGGTCTTCTATTCATTCCCATTCAGTCTGGAAGCTGTGCACTATCAGAGCTCCAGCCTCTGGGGCTTGCTCCTTCTTGCTACAGCCGGGCTGCTCCCGCTGCTTGAGGCTTTCACATTAAAACGGCACCCCATGCATTTGTGCAACACCAAGTCTCCAGCTCGACTGCACAGCCCACTTGAAGCAGCGAAACCCATAGGCCTTCAAACGCTCTCTGTTCAGAACACATTTTATCTCTGGTTCCCTATGATTTCTGGCCACCCTGCCAGAAGTGATAAATTAGGCATATTAGAAGATAAACCTGATCAAAGTTCTTTATAACTTCTCATTAGCTCTGGGGGAAGAGCTGTAGTAAAAGATACGGTGCCAGTGTACTTCAAACATTGGCATTTCCTTCCCACACAGCCCCTTCATCTGCCAATAGCCAGCTGCCCCTCTGCATAGCTGGCAGGAGCGCTGCAGATTTGCTTGCACCCAGAGGTCCCAGGTACATGCCGGAGGTTTTCAGCGTTTAAGCAAAGCAGGCACTCACTGTGAGCATTGTGAACTGTCCACCCATCGTGGAGATTATCAAAGGCAATCAAATTTTCCAAGAGAGAGCATTTGGCAGCAGGAATGCGATGCTGAGCAGAGACAAAGATCCTTGCGGTTTTGCCAGCTGGCTGAAAAATTCTCTTTTAAGGGTGACAGAGCCCCTCCCAGGAGTCAAGCAGAACAGGTGAGAACTTCACGCACACACAGGTGTTTTACAGCAGCTGAGAAAGCATCTGCTGATCTTCGAGACGCTTTTTACACCTTTAAGACCAGATGCAACCCGCAGCTTCACTTACAGCCACCAAAAACGACGACAACAGCCCCAGAGAGAAAAGCCCGACAGCGTGGCCTCACCTAAGCAAACTTCACACGTCGCCCACAAGGGCAGCGCGGGCACCGCCATCGCGGGGGCCGCTGGGGAGCCCCGTGAGCGGGCTCGCAGGTTCCCGAGCGCTGAAGCAGGCTGGGCCCATCAACGCGGGGCCTCCCGGCCGATCCCCTCCGGCCGCCGCTCCCTGAGGCGGCTCCACGGCAGCCGCACGAGGCCGGAACAGGCCCAGGCGCACCCCTGTGAGACCAGCGGCACGTGACGGCACCGCGCAAAAAGGCACGCGCTGATTGGCGGGGCCTTTCAAATTCTCGGACGGCGATTGGTCGGAGGGTTCAAGTAGGCGCGCAGTGATTGGCCAGGCTCTGGTTGGCGGGCTCTCGCTGCGCGCGGCAGCTCTGGGCATTGCTCACCAGCTCTCCTCAGGGCCCGCCGGGCAGGGCCGGGGCCGAGCCGGGCGGTGACGGGGGCGGTAGCGGATCGGGAGCCACGTGCTGCCGCTTGTGACTGAGCGGGGCTGCTCGGGGGCTGCCCCCCGGCACCGCCTTTCCTAGCGCGAGTGGGGGAGAGCGCGCTGAGGAGAGCGCTCGGTGTGTCGAGGGGCAGGCTGGAGAAGAGGGCTGACCCAGCCTCTTGATGCTCAACAGGAGCGAGTGTAAGGTCTTGTGTCAGGGAGGAATAACCCCGTGCAGCTGTACAAGCTGGGAGCTGCCTGCCCAGGAAGCAGTTCCTCAAGAAAGCACTGGGGGTCTCGGTGAACAGAAAAAAAAAAAAAAAAACACTTGAAAAAGATCCCCTAAGCTGTAAGCGTATTAGTATGAGAAAAAGCCCTCAAGAGACAGGTGGTTCTTCAGACTCGATTGTCTCTGCGAGGAGCTGGGCCTGCCAGGTGTAGGTGAGACACGAATGAAGGGGCTGCTGAGCTCTGCACCAGGGGGAGTGCCTGGAAGGGCTCCGTGAACACAGCAGCTCTTGCTCAAGCTGCAGTTGTTCCACACCTGATGAAGCTGACAGGGTTCCAGACACAGTGTTCGTGTCGAAGGGGGTTATTCATGTTTCCAGGCATGGTGCTACTCCTCTTCATAGAAGATTCCAGACACGGTGTTGATGTCAAAGGGGTTTATTCATGTTTCCAGGCACGGTGCTACTCCTCTTCATAAAAGATTCCATGTAGCGAGAGCATACTTACGTGTAAAAAGTACCATTCTGGAACTGCTGAGTCAATCCCATCCTTAACATGGGTGCAAGATGAAGTCAGTATTATTTCAGGTTGCAGGTTAATTGTCAGTATCCCTGCACTAAGAGTCATTAGTGAGGAACTGCTGAGACATTTAATTGCTTAAGCAATTAATTACTGGGCAAAACTGAAGAGGTCTATGTTCCCATGGGTGACTCCCTGCAAGTGTTAAAGCTATGGCAGCTAACTGCAAAATGACCCAGGAATGTGAGCGCTCACCATTGGTTATTACACACTGATACTGAGCAGGGAGTTCCCAGGAGAGATTAGAGAGAGTCAGCAGGAACTGCAGTGTGGAGAAAGTTCTAGGGCTTCCTCAGAGAGGACAGACTAACATTAACTACTCTACCTCCTGCAGCTTGGCTAGGAAGAACTGAAGCTGATGGCATGAATTCTGATATTCACAAAAGAGACCCTTCCAAGACCCTGTGAGCACTGCTGGCTAAGACTGGGAACGCTGCCTCCACATATTCCCCAGCACTGACGTCAGCCAGAAGCCCAAAATAGCCTTGTCCCTTTTCATGTAGTTTTTAGTGGTTGTAGCTCCAATGAGTCACTCCACAGCCCAGAAACGCCGGGTTACGAGGCTGTGAACTCGTGCCCTCTGACACGCGTGTGCTGCTTTGGATCGACGCTGCTCCTGTGGGTAGATTTGCAGAGGGTGAAATTCGCAATGACCTTGCTGCCTTGTGCTACTCCAGCAGCTGCAGAGGAAACCAGAGGCCAAATTCTCCATGGCCTCTGAGCACACAGGGCTAAAGCTGATAATCCACTCTTGAGGAACGTTCTGTAAGTAGTAGTAAATGCTCAAAGATCTGAACAGCCCCGGGAAGTAGGAAATGGCTAGTTTACAACAGAGATCCTCCCTGGCATAACTGCTCTGTCAGACTCTCCTCGTGTAGACTCAGTGTTTGGCTGTTGCCAGATTCATTACACAATGCCCCCAAGTGCTGTGAGTTGAGCTGACAACAGTGGTCTGTTGCCAGTGTAGCACCATCCGTGCTGGGAGCTTCGCTGGCATCAGCAGGCTGATTTAATTTCTTTATTTTTTATTTTGTTAACATTTCTTAGCTAATGGAATTGCACCTGCCAAATTCTGCAGCAAATTCCTTGAATTCAGAATCACATCTTAAGTACCTAATCCTCTCCTTGCAAACACCGCTCTCCAAAACTCATCCATGCTTCATGCTCTTCCACTTATCAGCGACACCCCATCTCGGGACCAGGAGGAAGCGCCATGGAAGGGAACCGGGCATGTCAGAGCCACCAAGCTTCAGTGTCAGGAAGAGTAATCAGTGATGGTCATTCCTTATTTATTCCTGAATGCAGTGATCTACCCATTCACAAGCTAATACTAAACTTTAAGGTAAGGATTATCCCACCTGAGCATCAGGGAGATGTGGAAAATGGTCCTGTGTGGTCCTCTGGTGAAGGAAGGAATGCTGAATCCAAGCACAACTGGCTCAGACCCAAATGCAGCTCCCCAGATTTGCTCAGAGTTGATATAAAGACCTGCAAAGAAGTCATTTGGAGTAAGAGAGAAAAAAAAAAAAGGCTGTTCTCAGTTCTTGTAAAGCGCCAGAAACAGTTGCGTTCTTTAAATACCATTTTCTAGCACCTTAGCTATTCGCTATTTAAACAAAGAGAGGCAGAAAAACTTGTAACCTGACTCAGCTCAATCAGTTCGTGTTTCTCAGCGATCTGAAAATAAAGACTGAACAACTCACTTTTTGAAGTTTCTCTTCTGGTCATCCTCCTGTGCGCTGCGCTCAAAGAAAAGAAGCGAGAGCACACGAGCCAGAGCCCAGGTGTTGTACTTCAGGGAGAAGGCAAAAGGGGGGCTGGCCACCCATGACAGCTTGTGAATGCAATTAACTTAGCCAGGCAAAAGCTGAGAACTGGCGTGTGTGAGAAGAATTGGAAGCAGTGAGTGTGGTTCTATGTGTAGTGGAAAGTTTCCCTTTTCCTTTGCAGCTCTTTGCATAAAGCCCAAAGGCATAAGGAGAATAGATCTGTCTGCAGCAATCTGTAGCCCTAAGTGGCAGAAGTCTATAGTAAAGATGGAATGCTACCAAAGGTGGCTTTTAAAAGATGAATGCCCCGAAGCCTCTGAGTTCAGAGAAAAGAAATCTTTGTAGTGCACAATACCACATCTGCACAACTCAGGGTAATGTTGCCTAAAATAAATCTGTGTATCTGACTCACTCCCTCCCTCTTACTTACACTAATGGGTTACCCAGGCATACACTGCAGGAGCCCTGTCTCTGGAGATAATCGGATCTTCCGGGAGCACACAGCAGAAGCTCAGGTTCAGAAGCAGGCACTTGCTTTAATCCTGGATCATTTTCTTTTGCACCACCCCAAAACCACTGTAACGTGTTTGATAGATGGTTATTGTAAGAGTTTTCTTGTGTACAGCTTTGTGTTAAATTGTTTTCTGAGGAAACTGCATCGGTAGATTCTCATGTCTAGTTTAGAAAATATATCAGGTTATTACCTGGTCAAAAATAATTGGCTCACAGGTTAATGATCTTATTTGTAAACAGGATTTTATGAGAGAAACAGAAGAACAAAACTGTTACTGGAATTCTTGCTAAAAGACTTGTCAAGCACAGGCCAGGCCATGCCTGTTCGGTTGGGCAACTGTTCCTCAAGGCCCAGGAGCTCACTGCTCTGTGTACCCTTTCAGCCTTGCAGCAGAGCAACGCTGTTACCCCTGCTTCCTGGGTAGATGGACAATCATAAGCAAAACTCCTCCTATGGTGGTAATGATATTGCTTGATTTTGGCTGCCTAAAAGCTAGGAGGCTAGTCTAAGCTGGCTAGATATCCTGTTTGGAAGAGAAAGATGTAGAGGGCATCTCATCACACCCTGAATGTCTAACGTAAGTGAGATGGAAGAGGTTGGAAAAGAGGTAGAGGTTCTATAGTCCCTTCCTGTACCAGAATATTCTATGTGCTCTGAGCCCACACGAAGGAAGGCCCATGGCCATATACCTGCTGTCCTTGGACAGCCAGGCCTAAGGACCCTTCCTGGATCCCCGGGCAAGAGTCTGCTTGGAGATTGGCTGTAAACTGACTGGAGACCTGTCACTCTGTGAGCTGCAATGTAGTGACAGTGCAGCAGCCCAGGAAAATGTGTCATGGTAAACAGACCCAGATTCAAAGCCTCCCCTGTGACCGATCTTCAGCGCACCCCCAGACACAAAGCCAGTAAGGGAAGGCAGCAAATTCAGTTGGTAGCTGTGGGCTTACAGCTGTGGACTCAGGGAAAAGACTTTCATGGGCATTTTTTCAGGAACTCTACCTGAGCTGTGTTGGAACCAAGTACCCCGAAGGGACTGACCTGGTCACAGTAATCCTTCTAAAACCCATCTAGATCCTGCCCTGAAAAAAAAGGTCTTTGAGCATATGTATCTTCTCCCTTTCACTCCACAGCTTTAAACAGCTATGGCCTGCCCTGGAAGTTTGCTAGGTAGCCAGTCTTACACCTCTGATCAGGCAGGACTCTGGGAAGCTGTGAGCACCACTGGTGACAGCCAGACACTGCAGGGCATCGTTTAAAGTGCAATTAACGGGCTCTGCAGCTTTCCACAGAGGAGAGAGAAAGTGCTGTGTTTAATTCTGCAGACCTAGTGAGCAAAGAGGTTGGGAGTGAAAGTGAGCAGTGGTAGAAAAACTTCTTTCAACTAACAGAAAAACTTCTTTCAACTAAATTTCCCCCAGCTGGAGGAAGAGGGAGAATAACACAACAGAATTTTATGAAGTCCTGCTCTTTAAATGAGTCATATGTAAGCTTGATTGATCCTTGGAGCGGGTAACAAAGTATTTCTGGAAAAGGAGAGCACAGAAAGATGGTGACAAGGCACAAGCCCCTCTTCCAGAGCCAAACTAAAAGAGACAAGGCTTTATTGTGAGCTTGCTGTTTGCTATGGCAAACTTTAGCTAGTGCACTCGTTAGGGGATGGCTCGGTCGGGTTTATCCTTTCTTTTTTTGGAGGAATAGGGAGAAGCAGCTAAAACACCGGGCAACACAACCCAGGCAAAGTGCAGTCTCCAGCTGCTTCCTCAGCTGCAAGGGCGACATCAGCAATGGGCTCCATTCACACCTTTTACTCCATGATTACTTCTGGACTCCCATGCAGCTCCCAGAAGACCCCAGTTCAGTAAGCACCATTGAAAAACAGAAGAAGATGATTTGGGAAGAAAGCTCCCTACTTCTCCTCAGCTCCTGTTTCAGTCCATGACCAGGCTGTGACCACCACAAAACGAGAGTCTATTTTTTTTTACTTCTGTGACTTTTTCATTGCAGCCCATCCACAGAGACAAGCAGTAACAGCAACAACTTTTAACCCGTCCTAAAATCACAGCAGTGACTCTTCTGTCCTGCTGCCACCCAAAACAATGCTTGAAAATCCAGGGCAAGGTCTCCAAGCTCAACACCAAGCCATTCAGCCTCTCACCAGATCCTCACAATGCTAGTGTGAGGTCTTCACAGGAGTTCCATTTATCTCTTATCAGCTACAAAGTTGCTGAAGGGACTGGAACATCTCTGTGATGGGGAAAGGCTGAGGGACCTGGGGCTGTTCAGCCTGGAGAAGAGAAGCCTGAGAGGGGATCTGGTGAATGGTTACAGAGATCTGCAGGGTGGGGGGCAAGGAGGAGGGGCCAGGCTCTTGTCAGGGGTGCCCTGGGATAGGACGAGAGGTGATGGCAGCAAAGGGAAACACGGGAAGTTCCACCTCAACAGAAGGAAAAACTTTTTCACTGACTGACAGAGCCTGGCCCAGGCTGCCCAGAGAGGCTGTGGAGTCTCCTTCTCTGGAGCCTTTCCAACCCCCCTGGCTCTGTTCCTGTGTGGGCTGCCCTGGGTGCCCCTGCTCTGGCAGGGGGTTGGACTCCATGATCTCCAGAGGTCCCTTCAACCCCCACCAGTCTATGATTCTATAAAAGTACTTTTGCTAAAGCCCTGGTACCATTGGGTCAGTGGTATAGACTGGAGCCCATTTACAAAGTGCTACCTGCTTTATGCGTGGTGAACGGTAGAGATAAAATCAAACATGACCAGATATATATCACTCTAATTATTGCCCAGACAGGTAACAAGTATTAGAAATAACAATGCTGATCATTTTCACTGAGGAACAGCATGAGTGGTTTGGTCGGAGTCATAATATAAAACATCATTTCCTTCCTCTGCCAGGAAGATTTGTCAGGCCAACAGGAGACTGGTAGCATACACATGGTCCTTGTACAACTGCCTAAAGCTGAAGGAGATTCCTCTTGCTGCCCCTTGTAACAATCTGCGCTCCCCCGCAGATCTCTTGGTTCCCCTCCCTGTTACCTCCACTACAATTCGTACTGGTTCTTCCAGTGATGTTTTCCTGAATTTACGCCCCAAATGCACTCGCATTTTCTGGCCAGGAATGAAAGAGCGTGGCCAAGTCAACAGCTTGTGGCCCAAAGGGTTCCAACACTAATGGCTGTGATACTGCTCTGTTTTAATTCTCTTTTCCTTGGTAAATCCTGAACCTACAAGCCCTGCCCTCCAGAGAGATCAAGTTTGATCTTCTCATTACACACCAAAGAAGAGCTTGGGGAGGGCAGGATAGTGTCACTGCAGCTCAGAGGGTTGGTACAAACACCACTGAGCTGTGAGGACTGAATTTGCAGTTGCAAATTATCCTTTTATCGGGCTCAAGGAAGAACACAAAACCACATTTGACTATTCCCTTCAGCTGAGAGGGAGAGAATTGTATTATCAGCAGTGCAGGGAACGGGGCTGGCGTTAAATCCTCCCGAAATCTTCTGAAACACAGGAGCGTGAGTGACTTTGAGGGACCACGGGGCTGCTTTCTTGCGGGGAATGGAGTGGGAATTCACGGCACTGCACAGAGCGCGCCAATCTTTCCGTTGAATTTAAAGACGCCGGACTCCTACATCTTTGCCTCACCTTGACATCTGGATCCATTAGGAATTTGCAATTCTAATTTGAATCAGCCACACTAATTGTGCTTTTTTTTTAATTGGCTGCATTATTGATTTTACAAGATACGTGATGATCTTCCACCTGTGTTCGAGGCTCCTGCTGGGAGCCGCTAATGGAAAAAAACACCTCAATTAACAAGAATTCCCTCTGAAATCCTTGAAAATCCAATATTGCTGATTAGTTTGTTAAAAAATCTTATTAAGAAATGCTTGGTGAGTTCCCTAATAATATCAAGAAGCAGATCCTCATGCTGGGCTCCCTAGAAGACTAATCTCTCCCTCTCCTTTTTCCTTCCCTGCCTCCAGCAAGGTTCAGAATCTGCAGCACACAGGAATTAATTTCCCAGCCCTTCCCTAGTGAACCATGCAGGAGGAGAACTGTGCTTCCTTCTTTAGCCCCATGCGGGAAATGTAGCTGTGTAAAGAAATTAATGATGTTAATCCAGATTCAAGGAGAGTGGTGGAAAATAGCAGGGAAAAAAAGAAGTCCCTTTCATCCCTTTAGTGCTTCATCAGGCAAATTAGCTGTATCCCTTGGTTATCCCTTTCCTACTTTAGTCTTGAATTCTTGTTAGCTTAGTCAAGTACCTCTTCCTGACAAATGGAAAAGGCGTGTTCTTCCTGCATCTTCCCTTGCTCATCACCTCACCACCAGAGGAGGCAGAACCCAGAGACACCAAGGCCATTGGTGTTTGGGACACAAGCTCACAGCATGATTCTCTCTCTCCCACAGGCAGAAGCCTGGCTTCCTTTGCTTTAACTTGGGCCCCTGGCATCAGGGAACAAACAAAGGAATGCAATGCAGAATTAAGGCATTATAGACATCTGCAGACAGTTTGACCTGTTCCTTTATTGCCAGAGAATCATTGCCATTTCTGTGAGCCAGCCAGACCTCTAACTTTCTTAGATAAAGGACTTTTTCCTCCCTTTATATTAACGTTGGCCGTTTCAGCATTACAGAGACATTTGTGGAGAAATGCAGGGATCACAAGTGGAGCCCTCTGCTTCTACTGCACATAACTGCACCCAGAGGTCTGCAAGAGACATTTGGCTTCATGGTGGTGGTCCTCACAGCTCCCTGGTGTGGTTTGAGCAAGCCTGTGATGGTGGCCCTGTCGAGACAGCAGAGATAACAGCTTTACTGCCAGAAGCCTAGCTAGGTGAAGGAGAACTCCAGCAAACAAACACAAACGGTACTTCCCTTCTTCCCCACCTCACTTAACATATCAACAGCTTTCAATGTTCCTGCTGAAGACACGTTCAAGTCTGAAGAGATCTGAAGCAGTGCCTCCTACCACTGCATTCTTCATTTCCTTAGCCAAAGAGTTTGGCTGAAGCATTTCCACCAAGTTCCTACAAGACCAGATTTCATATGAAAAATAAGCCTCCCGGAGTTATGGGAAGGACTCCCTGGCCAGCTCTACACTTTACAAAACACCATAACTGTCCCAGTTGTGAGTCGGTTTGTTCATTTTGGTTTAAGTGCACAGTAGACAAAGCAAAAATGAAAATTATAAGTCAACTGCTGCTCAGGAAGCAGTGAGACTGAACACAAAGGAACCTTGGGGGAACCCAGCAGCTCTGGAAATGAGTGTGGGAAGCTTCATCTTTTATTAACTTTAAACCTACCCTTTGTCAAGGAGATGTTGCTCCCCCCATCAGCTACTGGGGCAGGAGGACACTGCCACAGGGCCGTTCAGAGCAGGAGCCAACTTTTGGTCTTTCTCTTCCCATATTTCCCCTCTTGCAGAAGTACCAGCTCTGGCAAAAATTGTCCATCTGATGGACTCACTGCTCTGCAGAGGGCAGGTAGGAGCAGGCACAGCGAGGAGATTTGTTTGTCTTCCTCAGACTTTCCTTTCCTTGCTCCTTCTGAGCCTCTGGACTGTAGCTAGGGACAGCCAGCCAGCCTTCTCATTCAGCCCATGCTAATTGTGACATTTCCATAATGTCTGCTTGTCATCACCAGCTCTTAATTTAACCTCAGTACAGAAATGCCTCCTGCATTTCAACCAGACAGGCTGGAGTTTAATTACACTGTCAGGCAGCTGGACTGTCTTGCAGTATATCCAGCCCGTCTCTGGTTTCATGTATATAATTGCTGAAATACTTCATTTTCCAGCCTCCTCTCCCCTCGACTCCCAGCCCACGTTCTCATTTAGCAGACACAGTCACTTGAAAATATTTTGCTAGCGAAACAAATTGCTGCCGAGTTCAAGCAGGGCATTTTTTTTTCCCCCCTTGGATTTCTGGATCAGCCTGTTGATATGGAGAGGATGCTGCAGGAGTCATCGAGTTAATGGGGCCCAGAATCTTGTTTTTCCTCGTACCCAGCTGAGGCCATGGCCATGCCTCAGCACTGAGCACCCAGAGCCTCTCGCATCCCTTACTTCTTGACACAGCACAGCACAACTCCGAATTCCTCCTTTGGAGATGAGTGGGCACTTGTGCTGCTACAATCTTTTTTTAAACGCTGCACAAGACTCTCCTGACTCTTGAGAGCTTCATCTGCCCTTGAATCCCTGGCTCTGGGTGCCCCAAAGACACACCAGACTGCAGAGCTGGGCAGCCCCAGGAAGGCAAGCTAGAGAGGAAGAGGAACACCAACCACAAAGCAAAGACAAGGAATAAGCCTGTCTCTTGTAAATAGGAGGTTTCCATTCTATTATTCAAATCAGCCTCAATTGGCTACTGCCATTCCTTTGATCTATTCTGCTGAACAACAGCTCATTAAGGCACATTGAGACTCCTTAGAACCCACAGCTAAAAGTCCCTGACACCTCAGAGTGGCAGCTGGAATCAAACTGCTTAGGCGAGGGGAAGAAAAGCCTGTAAATGGGAAAATGCAGTTCCCTGAGCATGCTGAACTAGCTGACTTCCCACTGCTCTGCCAGGCAGTGGAGAGGAACTGAAAAGGGAATTAAGCTGTCTCCTGTCATAATCTCAACCTGTGCTTTTGCATAATAAACTGGAGTGACTATGTCTCGACTTCAACATTTTCCTGTGGTTAATCCCCAAATTTGCCTCACTCCCTCTCACTGCCAGGGATGAGAACACCCCTTAGCGACGCCTTTACTCGCTATAAAGATGTCCATATTTCCAGGAGAGTCCTGTGAACCTCCAACTACCTCCAAAGAGAGCCTCAGAATTTTTTTTTAAGGACACCAAGCCTTTTTTCAAGCTCTCTGGGAAGTCATACTGTGGTGTCGACCCATAGGCATTTTCCCATGGCAAGAGAATTCCTTTAATTAATTCCCGATTAAACTAGAGCACTGATTTTTCAGAGCCAGTATCAGCCAGTCCTTCTTGGCCTTACAGCCTGTTACTGTATGAAATCTTGAAATTAAGATTAAATGCCTTTCTAAAAGCCCTGTGGCCTAGAAGAGGAGAGCAACAGAATGGCCTTTGCCGACCTGTATTATTCAGCATTCCTTTAATGTTCCTTTCTAGCTCTAAAATGTCTAATTCTCTAAAACTGACTCACTCTACATTCCACAGTTGGGAAGTTCATAAAGAAAAGATGGCTTTGCCCCGAGCACTCCGCACCTTTAACTACCGAGATGTTTGCTTTCCCTGGCGTGTTTGTGGGAGCTCTCAGTAGAATCCCCAAAGACCTGAGCAGAGGAAGCCTGTTCTAGGGAGAAATAACAGTGCTTGTAATTGTTCTGCAGAATCCAGGAAAACGGCTTGTTGCCATTTTCCTTTGCTAGTATTAAACTTTAATGCAGGAGTGTCCATTGATATTCATTATTCATATGCCCTTGAATTTTTAACCAACATGTGCTCAAGATTATTTCAGAAATTCTGTATTTATAGAGAGCTGGGAGTGAACAGCTATTCAGCTGGGCTGATAACTGCCGTCACACTTCACTATCCATTTTCAGCAAAAATAGGTGGCTGATAACAATAACCAGAGGAAAAAAAATGATAAATTTCACAAATGAAAGGATGACAGGAGTCATCTGCTCTGTAAGAGTGAAATTAATTTCTTCTCGGGATCTGTGTCAAGAGCTGTGTGATCTCCAACACCCCCAGTGCGAAGACTGTGATACACAGCCCTTGTGTTGGCTCCCAGCATGAGGATGAATTCCGCTTTCTAAGGTACATGAGTCCTTACAGAGATCTTTTGTCTCAAATATAGCTTATTTCTTCACTATTTCCCTCAGGAGTAATCCAAGAGCAAACTGCACCTTTCTTTAAAAGCATTTGGAATTCAGCTTTATTTTCTCTTTCCCTTTTTTCCCACTCTACAAATAGTTTGCATATCTGTATTCACATTTCAGTTGTGTTGACTTGGTGTCTCCAGCACTCTTCCCTTTTTAAATAAGAATCATGATGTTTAGAGGGGGGTGGGGGGTGGGAGGGGTTGTTCAGCCACAGCTCTTGGAATCACAGAACTGTGAGAATCTCAGTTTGTACTTAGAAGGGTATTTGTAGCTTTGTATTGCAAAGAAAGTAGCAAAATATCACACAAATGTGCTGAGAAAAACTGGCAAGTAGAAAGCAAATTAGAAGGACTTTACATTTGTTCTCTGAGGAAAATCTGCACAACTTTCCCCCTCCCTCCAACTCAATCTCCTTTATTTATAGTTTTTGTGGGAGAATATGAAATGCATCTCTCCTTCTGAAGGCAATTAACATATGTGGGATTAATTTTCTTCTGGAGCTGCCTGTTGCCTTCCCCTGACTACGCAGAAAGGCTGAAGGATGGGATTCAACCTACACAGCCCTGGGCCACCAGCTGAGATGCAAAAGCTTTTCTATAGACACTGGAGGTCTAGTAAATGGAGTTTGGGTGTCCTACATTTCACCAAACGCAGATGTTGACTTCGGTGGCACAAATCTGCTCCCCGGTGTAGTCGGCAGAGCAGGAAGGAACCCAGAGTGGCCTGGGGCAGATAAAATGAATTACCATGAACTCAAGTGCCAAAAGTCTTCCATGGCCAGGGTTTAGGCAGTACTGAAGGCATCTGAATCTCAATGCCCATCTAAGGAGATGCCCTGTTTACAAGGGAAATGTCTTTGGCTGTGAATAGAGAGCAACAATGGAAACTAGAGCTCTTAAGAGACAAAACAGCGCATCCCTCCAGACACTGGTCCCATGCCTGTTGTTACTCCCCAGAAGAGCTCTGCTTTCTCTGCCTGGCCAGTTGGAACTGCTCCCTCCAGATGCAGAAGCTGGCATGGCCTGGACCCAGGGCCTTTGGAGAAAGGCATTGATTGGCAGAGGCTCTGAAAGCCAAGCTGTCCAACACATACACTGTGCCAGGCTCAAGGACTTAAAAAGGCACTCTCCCTGATCCAGAAATTCCCCACAGCAGGATGAGTGAGGAGACTTCTTCTCTGGGATGTACACATGGTGTGTAGAGCTTGGTAGCACCATCCCCAGTGTGTTCAGTAAAAGGCAGACCCCTGTGCCTCTCCTAAAAGCTTGAGGATTTCAGGCCTGACTTGGCTGCAGTGAAGTGGGAGAGAAAGGAAGGGAGTAAACATGATCAATAACCACTTCATAACAACTCTGTTGCACTTCATTACCCCCTTATCAGGCACTGGTCTCCTTTTCCCAAGTACACTCAATCTCCCTCTGTCGCTCAGGGGGTTCTTGGCCAGGCCACTGATTTCCACTCACAGCTGATGCCATGCTGCACCATCAATTTGTGATCCTTCAGGTGGTTTTGAGACATCCTTGCTGCTGAAAACAGCTGCCCAGACCTCTCCATTCACCTGAGTGTTTATTCCCAGTCTGTCCTTCCCCTGTGCTGGGGCACACATGGACATGGGATAGACAGACTCTAGGAATGTGTCTGGGAACAAAGGGGAGAGAGTCCATGTGCCATGGTGGAACTAGACATCATCAGTGCTGTGACCAGTGCTCACTGTGACCCTTGACTCTGCAGGGCAGGGACTCAGAAGCACTACAGACCCCACCAGGCTGAAATTGGGGGTTACTACCACAGCAGCCTGACATCCCTCCTAATTCTGCCTCATTTTCTACCCGGGTGTATCAAGGTGAAGAAACAGGTTCTGTAACTGTGATCCCAACTCCAATCATCAGAGGCTGTGGGGCAGACCCCCAGCCTTGCAGGGAAAGCCCACTGCAGCCAGCAGACACTGGCCACCTCCATCATAACCTCACCACCACCTCCTCCTCCATCCAGGAACAACTGCAGTATTGCAGTAAACAGTTGCAGTAAACAATTGCAGTAAACCACTGTCACCCCCTCAGCCTCTCTCCTTCCAGATCCTCTTTTCCAGCTGCTTCAGACTAATTCCAGCACGTATTGATTTCATCTTCCTGGTATCCAGGATGTCCAGTCCCTTTTTGACTGCAGCAGTAGTGACAGAGCTTAGGTACCTGCAGTGAGCATGAGCGACCTTCCCACACATTGCTGGCTTTTTAATATATTGCTTCTCCCAGTAAATAGCAGGGCAGATTCTCTTGAAATGAACTCAGAGGTGACCCTCTCTCAAGGGCCAAATACTCAGGCACAGATCCAAAAGAAGAATTTATCTAAGTCGTACCAAAAATCAATGGCCATTATGCATTTAAATGTGCAGTCTTCTGTGGTGACAGCTATTGAGAAATATTTGGTTTTTAATGAAAATCTAACTTTTCCATAACCATGGTTGCAGCTGAAGTTTTCAGTTTTCTTTTTTTCATTATTATTATTTCCCTGAGGTCAGAAACAGAAACAAAGTTCTGAGTAAGGAGAGACTTCTCCAGAAGGAGTTACAGACCTTTAAACCCTGTGGAGATTGGAAGAGCCGTTCACAAAGGATTGTGGTTCTCTGGGAAGTGACTGTACCAGAAAGAAACCAGTATTAAAAATGTGATCTGAGAGAATATTGTGTATACATGTTGCACGTATTTATTAACATAAGTCATATATATTTTACCTCAACATTTCACTCTGAGACCTATGTATTTTTATACTTGTATTTTTTTATATGGTTTTGTACAATAACTACAGAATTACTGAGGATGGAAAAGACCTCTGAGGTCGTCAAGTCCAGCCTACTACAAGGCACTTGGTTTGCATTGAGCTTTAATCCACAGATGCCTGAGTATTTCACAAGATAAATGTGATCCAGCAGAAGTTCTTGTTGTGTTGGCCTTCATAGAGTATTTTCCAACATTGCCTAAACTCACTATTCTATTTTTCTTGATGGAAAAATACTGTACAGATACTGCTGAAAGAAAAGAAAAAAATGTGAGGTAGACATAAAGCATGAAAAATCTTCACAGAGAGACAGAATCAGACACATTCCCAAGCAGCTGAAGGCTGGGTACTGTAATGAAGAGCATTAGGAAATATCAATATCATTACCAGAAGAGCACACAAGAGATAGAGAACATCAGTTAACATGGAACAAATTTGTTCCAGAGACTGTTCCAGGAGTTTAGTAACAATCAATCTTATTCCTACGAGTCTCTTGAATTTACTTGGGTAGATAACAGCCTTATTTTCTTAGACAGTAGCTTTTATCGCCCCTTGAAATGTCACTCAAAAATAGCTCCTTCTATTCACCTTGAAATAATAGTGTCTTGTAAATCCATTTGAAAAACACAACAATTCCCATTTCCCTGACTTCCAGGCTTGCATGTTAAATGAGGCACATTGTCTTCCAGCCCTTGGGGAACATCCACGTGTTCCACAGCAACGTGGGACCACAGTGACACTGGAGAACCAGAGGAAGAAGACACCATTTTTCAACGGCTCATGGCTACTTCCAACATGAAGTGGTTTTCCTTGGACCAGCAAAAGTGAAGTTCTTGATGCCCAAATTATGTTAGAGGTGGCAACTAAGGGTCAAGAGCCTTTTTCAAAGCTGTCCAAGATCAGCAAACCAGTCAGAAGAAAAAAAAAGAAGGATACTAGAAAGATTTATATCTTGGATTCCTGCTGATCTTTGAAAGTTTTATCACCTCTACAGCTGATAACAAGCATTTAAAGCTGGCCTTTAGGAAAAGTCTATGCTAAACCTGTCAGAAAAATCTATTCCTTACACCTCTTCTATGTACTGATGTGTAAGAGTACTCTGTTCCTAATCGTGTTGTTCTTTAAAACAGCCCAAATAAACATCAACTCATCCTTAATACATTATTTTTTGAGCTTGGCTAAATAAGCAAAAGATAAATCGACTTGTAATGCAATTAAGTCATAATTATACAGAAATACATATGCAATTACTTTCCCATCCTCATTAAAGTTGAATGAATGCTTAGGGGTTTAACTACATTTTAACTACAGAGCAAAAGAAAGTTAATTAGATAGTTGCAAAATCTTACATTTTAACTTTTCCCGGCAGAAGTGTGACAATAACTGCCTCCAAAAAAAGAAAAGTTGCTCTAGTTTATGGAGAGAAAAATACAGCTAAACATTCTGTGCAAAGGAATTAAGAATGCAAGCAAAGCGTGCTAATAAAAATTCAATTATACACTTATTGCATGTGCAATTTTCACCTGATTGCATTGCGGCAAGATCTCTCTCTCGGATAGGCACTGCACTGCCACCAGAAAGAACAGCTCGAGATGATATCTAATGAAGCTTCCTTAAAAGAGTGCAACAAGGGAGATGAAGTCATGTTAAGGGCGGGCAAAATGAGGAGCTATTGAGAGTTATGTGAGAAGCTTCCTGAAGAACAGTTGTGTGTATATGTGGAATTAAATGCTTACTGAGTTATATTCACCCATGTGGACACGGAGAGCCTGCACAAGTGTCAGTAACATGGGTTTGACCACCTCCCTTCTCCAGAAGAACGGAAGGGGTCCAGCTGCCAGGCATGTGGGAACAAGGAAAAGTTCTTGTAGCACCCCCAAATGACACCTTGCTGTCACAGCTTTCTCTTCATCCACAGTTCTTCACTTGGCAGTTTGGGGGGCTCATCTCCTGCATACAGGTGGTAGATGATCAGGATAGTACGTTGGGCTCCCAGTAAGAATTCTACAGGAATTAAAACCTGGTAAACACTCTATGATGAACTGGGAGAGGAAGGAGACTAATTGGTAGTACCCGACAGGGCTGGCTGCCACAGAATCACAGAATCTGGCTGGAAAAGACCTTTAAGATCACCAAGTCCAATCGTTATCTAACTCTACCAGGGCCACTACTGCACCATCTCCTTCAGCACCACATCTTGATGGCTTTTAAATACATCCAGGGATGGCCATTCAACCACTTCCCTGGGCAGCCTGGTCCAGTCTTGGATAACCCTTTTGGGAGAGAATTTTTTCCTCAGGTCCAACTTAAATCTCCCCTGGTGCAACTTGAGGGCATTTCCTCTTGCCCTGTCAGTTGTGACTTTGTGAGAAGAGACCAACACCCACCACTCTACAACCTTATGTCAGGGAGTTGTAGGGAGTGAGAAGGTTTCCTCTCAGCCTCCTTTTCTTCAGACTAAACAACCCCAGCTCCCTCAGCTGCTCCTCATAAGACTTGGTCTCAAGATTAAGACAGGATTCTTCCCAGAGGGAACACTGCAATTAACATCTCTCAGAGACATGGTTTGCCATGGAATTGTCTTTCCCTCAGGCAGAAAAATACGGTACATCAGTATTGTTTCTCCCATCCCCAGCTGGTCAGGCGGCTGATGAAATTACCTGATCGATACTTCACACGTGGACTAACCAAAAGCCTGGCTTGACAACATCCGTTAGCGTGCAGTTACCTGTGGGGTGTCAGGGGTAACGCACTGCCAGGGGTTCACCCGTGTTCTAGCCAAAGGCTGGCATTGTGGCAGCACCTTTGCTTTCTGGCAGTTCCCATCCTGTGCGGCGGGGAGGACCCAGCTCCCCAAGAAGCCCACCCGAGGTGCAGGGAGCAGGCGCTTCTCCGCTGCTCTCGTGCCAGAGGTTTGCTCGCGGGGTGTGCAGCCCCAGCACTGCTAGAGAAGCAGCTTTCAGTCCACCTCACTTGCTTTCTGAGAAACGCATTGCACGTCCTTTGACACCTAAGGAACAGCAATAGATTTGTAATGGTGCAACTGGGATAAGTATCTGGCCCTTAGGTCTTGTTCTTTCTCTCCTCCACTGTCAAGTTCTCAGTCATCACCACAGTCATCCAAGGTGCAGGTTTGCAGTTGCCTGCACCAGCAGCGTGTTCATCTTGCCATGTCCTTCACCAGCAGGAGAAAAACTCCAAGTAAATCCAGAGAGGCAAGAAAAAAAAAATCACAGCTCTTTGCAGAGGTTCTGCTGAAAAAAAAAAAAGCAGTAAGCAAACTGGGAGTTCCCTGTGTTAAATGCACACCCTCTGTGCCTTGATCTGGTGACCGTGTCTGCGCACAGGCGTGTGCAGCAAGCTGTCAAGCTCTTGTACTGGGATGACAGATGAGTCAGCCAAGCAGAAACCTACATTCCCTTATGGCATCTGAAGTGTGGGTTTTTCCAGAGCAAAGGAGCAGGCAACCTCCTTTCTTCCCTCCCACACCCCTGCCACTGTCCCTGGCTAAAAGGCTTCAAGGAACATGTCCCAGTTGCTGGCCGTGAGAAAAATGCACTTTATCAGCTGTTCATTCCCATCACTGGGAATTTATGGCTGAGGAATCATTCAAGACAAAGCTGTCCAAGGGGTTTCAGGGAGGTGACGATCACGGTAAAGCCACAGCTTTGGTACCGTGGCTCTTAAAGGTAAGGATAAAAAAAGGCAGTGGGTGTATGAGTGTGTTAAGATGGTTAGACTAAGAAATATCTGGTATATATGAAGCTTTTGTATCACCAGAGTGAGATTTCAGTGAAAGCACAGGAATGGACATCCCTGTAAAAGTACTGGGGCCTGCCTGTGGAGATCTTGGTCCTCTCAAGAGTCAGGTAGATATTCATCCTTGTCCTGTTGGCTTCTCTCTATTTTTTCACTTTTTGCCCTTAAACACCTCAACCCTCAGAATACAAGGTGACTAAAAGGTACTAGCCTAACATATTCTTGAATCTTCTAGTGATCCTTCACGTGGAGTGCCTTCCTACTCCATCTGGCAGCACGGATAAGTAGGAAAGGCCAGTCTAACATCTTTACACTGGCATTACCTCATGCACTCCTTTCTTTTGTTTTCTCCTAAGTTCACAATTTCAGCCTCTCAGGCTTTTAGCATTTCTACTGTCTGCCCTCAGCCAGGCTGACCTGACCTCAGTCCAGAACAGCCTGGCAGAGTGAAATTAGTCTTCTGTTGGAGACAAAGAGCTAAATTGATTTGAGGAAAGGGAGATTGATGTACGTTAGTACAGGAGCTGTTTCTTTTGCCTTTCTATGGAAGTGGCTTAGATGTTTTGATGGGTAGTGGTAAAAGTTGTCAACGACCGGTATTTTCATATGCATCTTTCATTAGTCGCTTGTATTACTGAAAACCACAATATTGATATACTTTTACAAAAGCAAGAAGGAAAAAAATATCTTACTATAACACTTATCCACTCTCTGATCCACCAAGAAATAGGTATTGCCTTTCAGGAGGTTTTCAGAGGCCAGCTGCAGTCCATTCTGAGACTAAGAGCAAGCCAGCTGCTGGGCCACGGACAGATTATACTCACATGCAGCATTAAACCAACAGCCTTGCTACAAACTCAGTTTAATGTATTGTCAAGAGCCACTTGCTACCTGCCCTCCTACTCCTCACATGCAAGCAGGCATTTGTCAGCAGTCACTGGTAGCTGAGAGCTTCAGTGGCCCATGATAACATGGCTCATGCTGCTAAAATGGCTTGTATTATTCTGATAAAATAGCAGTTTTCTGGGCTACTGCAAGGGTTTTGTCAACACTGACCTGCTCCCAGGAGTTTGTACTACTGGTGGTATTTGTTCTCTCCTGGTGGCATGTACAGGTACCGTACAGTTACCGTGTAACTAAACAGTCACAAGGGTGGTCCCTGTGCACATCGACTGACATCTCAAGGAGACGTTTATTATTTATTAGAGAAGTCTATTCCTACATTATTTTGATCCAGTAATATAAGCCTTTTGTGGGAAGCCAAGGTATTGGTGCACATGTCTTCACTCAAGCTGTTAAGCGCTCCACACCCGTCCCCAAAAGCAGCGTTACCCGTTTATCCTCTTGTTAGCATCCTCGGGAAGATCGAGGACAAATTCATCTAACTCCAACACAAACACCCACAGCTCTGCTACGAGTCACCTGAGGCACCATAAGGATGGTTTTGACAGTGAAGGGCCTGGAGTGATAGAATTTCTTCTTCTCCTAGGGTCGTTAATACTCTGCTTAAAAACACAGGGACTTGTTTTCCAGAGCTCTCAATCCTGTACTTAGAAGTGGATGGGGCTTGTTTGTCAGGATGGATTTGCATTGCAGGAGAAAAAAAGGCTGACAGAAAGTGTGGATTTGCTCCATTTTCAATGTTTCAACATTTTTTTCCAGGGGAAATGCTGAATTTTTTATTTTTGGCTGGGGAAGTGTAAGCAAAACAATTTAGAGATGGGGCACTTGGGTTGATCCCGGGTCTGTCAGGATCTGCTGCATTTCGGCATGGATACCGTGTGCTTCTATTTTTGGACATAAAGCACCATGGCAATACAGGACTGATGTGTCAGCCCAAAGAAGACCATGAGTTCAAGGCAGGAATGAGTGAGAATAAGGTCCAGAGTATCAATTCTAGAAGGAAACACAAACAATTGAGCTGACTAGTATGGAAAATGTTCTGGGTGGTAGTGTGAAAGAGGTCTTTTGAAAGCAAGCCCTTTGACATTTTCCATTTTCACCCTTCATCCCAGTACAAACAAGGGAGAAAATATTGGGGCTTCCTTAGCAGGAAAGTTCCAATTTTCAGTCAGCTGCTTCTGCTGCCTCTTACTCAACGCTCTGAGAGATGCCTGGGTTGCTACTTTCCCTTGCAGATCGAACAAGGGACGAGATGCTTTGATCTTTCACATTCTAATGGATTAATTTGTTGCCTTCATCTGAACTGCGATGAATAATTTGAATTACAATTAGCAAATCTCTGTGCACAGTCAGCATCTGGCGAAGAACAATACTAGGGAAATGAAGGACCTTCTAGGTGAGACATGATGAAAATATTACAAAGAGAAGGAGCAACGGGGCACTCAGCACGTTCCCAAGGGATGTGGTGAAGTCATCATCCCCACAAGGAGCTGTGACAGGCAAACTAACACACCAGCATGATTGAGATCAGAGCTCTGAATCCTTTATGTCATAGCTCAGGAGAGATACACGTTTTTCCTTAAGCCAAGTCAGTTTGTTTACCTCCCTACAGACTTGGGGCATAGTCACTTCTAGGTGTCTATTAACGTGAGCAATGCTGCGAAACCTGTTCCATTTCTGGGACAACTTGAGGAGCGTGACTAGGAGTTCAGAAGGCTGCAAGCCATTGCACATTCATTATTCCCATGGCTTCTCTTGCTGCACAGCCCATGTCGCAGCTCCAGCAGCTGACTGTGAAACCAACTGTCATTTATTTCTCCCTCCAGCAGCCTGGAGCTGTGAGGATCAGAGTTAGCCCAGTGAATGACCCTGGCCTTGGATAAACAAGCAGAAGGAATGACTGTGAGACATGCTCTTCAACCAACAGACCCCCCTGCCCCTTTCTTTGCTCTGCTGTTAATCCAGAGCCTTTCCCTGGGGATTCTCCAGGGGGTCCTTGCTACGGTGACGTCTGCAAAAACTTACCACCATTACCATCCATTTGGATACTGCCACCAAGAAACCTGGACTGAGAATATGCCCAAGCACATGGCTGCTACCAGATGGGATGCTCCGAGACCAGACTGGTACTTAAACTTGCCAGAAGACCATGGGGCATGGAGGAGGAGGAGGAGAAGTTGTATTCTCCTTGGGGTGTTTATCATCTGTGTAGGTCAGGTGTCTACAGAGCAGTCACAACTGAGGCAACCACAGGATCTCCTTTCCTGGAAATGCTGTACTCCAGAGTTTTCTTTTCTTAGTACACTGCATCTCAATCAGATTTTTCTACAAGCTGAATTTCATTTAAAATAATATTTTCAAACAAACGGATAAGGAGTTACCAGGGACCATAATGTTCTTTTCCTGGGCCATACCTTGTATGAAACTGTGATATGGTTCCTGAGATAGCAGCCTCCACAAGCACCCTACATTAATCTCTCACTCAGAGCAGCTCTTGAACTTGTGAATGATCTCTGAAAGGACTACACAGCTCCCCAACAAAAGCAGGTTCTCCAGCACAGGGTTGAGTCAGAAACGTTTTGGGGTTTTTTTTCTCTCTTAAAAGGGTCTGGTTTCAGCCTTAAATTCCGAGTCTGTTGCACAGCAAAGAAGTCACTGAATCAGACAAAGGAAATTAATTCTGTCATTATCTGGGGACATAACTTCACACATTTTCATGCATCAGCATTCAAAAAAAGATCCCTGCAAGTGTAAAATTCAATTCGGTGTCCTGCAAGATGTCTATGTATGACTGCCTAATTATAATTACAACCGCAGAATTTAGGGGAAAAAATGAAATCTCTTCATTATAAGAATGCAATTGTCTTTGTTAATTGCCATGGAGTTGCGGATCTTTCTCTTCTCTCTGGCCTCAATGCTTGTCTTTGATTTTAAATAGAGCCATTGTACTCCAGAAGCTTTGTTTAAATGATGTGGGGGTTTGTACAGCATTTTTAATACTTCTCACAGTGACTACACATGAATAAAATATAGATGTCAAGGTTAACGAGCGTGCAAAATAATAGTGTTCCTGAGAGTTTTCTGTCCCGTGATGCTGGGGCTGGTGGGAGGGGTATTTTGGAGGCCAAATTCCCTGTTTTCCTGCAGTCATGGGGTACCAATCACTTCCCCAAGTAAGCAAACCTGACTGCAGCACAGGGCACTGGGAATGGATTCAACTCAGGTGGCCTTTGGTCAAGGAACATGAGCACAAACATCTGAGTGCTGATAGCAAAGCAAAGCTATCAAAGCTATATAGGCTATAGCACAAGGACCTCATCAGAACCCATAGAAGCTCTTATCCATCCTTAATGGCTTTGTGAGCTGCTTCAAAATGTGCACCTAGGGATTCTAATCATCTAAGTCCTATTTATTTAGCTTAGCACTTCAACATAAAATAGGACAGAGGACTCCTAGAAATAAATACAACCCAAACTGCAAGAAAGAAAATTCTCTGTGCAGCAAAGGAGAGCAGACCTGGTGTGTCCTGCCACCGCCATGCAGAAAACCTTCAATTTAAAGCAACATTTAACACAGAACTATGCCAAAGGCAACCTGAAGATGTTCTGTCATATCTCATTTATGCTCCAATGCCAGAGTAAAAGGGAAGAATTTCCTGTCAGCACAGCAGTCCTCCTCTTTCAAAGGCTAAACAAAAAGCACCAAGAAACGTAAGTCATCGGTGAAGGCTAGATGTGAAATATCCTCCTTTCTGACCCTGGAAAATGCCTTTCTTCAGGCAGCACAACAGTAATAACAGGAATTGTCAGGTTTTGCTACAGATATCAGTCATTTGTGTGCCGGGGGAATTGGTTTGCTTGCTAATTTGTGTTCAGTGAGCAGGCTTGGGGAACGCTGGCTCATCAGCATCGACACAGTGTGCTCAACGTCTGCTTGCAGCTCCCCACAATGAGCTGCCACCACTCTTGGGTGTTGCTGGAGCAGCCCTGGTGCCCAGGGAGCTACTTCTGGACCCTCCCCTTTGCAGCTCAAAACGTGATACAAGGGAAGACTACTGGAGTTCAGCAACACTTTGAGAAGAAATCACCACCTGGAGAAGGAACAAGCTGTCTTCCAAGGTCCAGCTGCCATTTTCCTCCCAAATACCACATATCCCCGAGGAAAGTTGTGGTGAAGTTGTCTCTAAATATTTCAGCCGAGAGGAACTACTGCTTAGCTTCTGTCCACTTCATTTCCATCACACACCAGTCTGGTTTGGGTTGAAGAACTGAACACGGTGAATACGGGACAATGCAAATGCTAAGCTGACTGCTGCATTCGAATATTTGGGGCACCTGCCATGACTGTTTAGATGGAACAACCACGTTAGCCTGCTAGAAAATATTTTGCATTGAAAATTATTCAAATGCTCTTGTGTTATCCGTCAGGAACAAATCTGTGCCAAGAACGTCGAGAGAATTTCTCCTCCGTCCCGAATCCCGCGAATTGATGCGTTGAGGAAACATGTGTACGTGCATTAAGCTGCCAAGAGCACTCGTAAATGAGCAAGCAGAGTTAGTGTTTCATCCGCCTGCTTGTTGGCTGTCAGGGGAAAAGTCCTCTGAAAGGCTTTGGGAACAAAGAACTGGAGAACCTGCTGACATGTTTAGGATGAGAGTGGAGAGATTATTGAAGACAAGGCCTGAATAAACAGTCTGGATTTATGCTCAGCTATATTTTTCTGTGGAAGCTCAACCGTATCTTTTCTTGTCACTGCACTGATTAATTAGCCTGCCTTTTTTATGTCAAAACTGAGAGCCTTTCAAAAACAGTTTTGCTGATAATTTGGACCCTTCATTCCTTTGCAACAGTTAAGAACTGATGACAAGGATTATGAGAAATATCCCAAAGCAATCTCTTCTGTGTTTGCTTTACAAGAGGAGACAGTCTGGAGATGTTAAGGAGACAAAGGATGGTCTGGCTCGTTCTGCAGAATCTTTAAGATTTCCTGACACTTAGATGTCTCTTAGAATTTTTTGTTGGAAATGCTGATAGGGAAAAGTCCTTGTAGCCCTGAATGTAAATTCGGTAACACTGAATAAGAATCTGGAAATTTGTTCCTTAAACTGTCTCCTCAGATACTTGATCTCTGCTTGTGAGCAGGGGTGGACCAAATGGGTTAAATAGTCTCCTTCTCAAGGCTTAGCTGCTCCTGAGTACTTCCAACACCTTCGGTTCCTGTCTTGATTCCTTAATTCTAACAGTGTCAAAATCAGTTCTGCATGATGTCATGGCTAAAAAGGACATCCAGAAATCCCACTAGACTGCAATCAAAGCATCCTGATTGCAGTCGGATTTATTCTGCATTAATTATAATATAGTGCAAACGAACTTCCTACTCACTGCCTTAGTCCTTTTTAAAAATTAATTAGCATAAGAGCCAGCAATAGCAACGCAACAATCATAACGCAATTCAGGGGTCACTTCAGAGCCCGCCTGGCATGCAGAAAGACCTCCACTGCTTGAATACATACTCTATGTATCCGAAGAACAGACCTGAAAATCCACTGCAATAAAAAGGAGGAATAAAATTATGTTGCAATATGTTTAAAAGACCAAAATGTCTGCACTGGAATTGGAGCAAACATTAGTAATGGCTTGGAAACACATCAGCACCACTCTCTAACCATAAATAGCCATTCTGGCTGTTTTAACAAGCTGGTAACGAGCACTAGCGAGCGATTCAAATATTATGATAGGGAAAATAAAATGCTTTTCATTTCCTTTGTCCTGTGGGCCAGTTCCATTGCAAACTGCATACCCCAGTTCTCTAAGTGGCCAGTTATCCCACAGGGTCTTGGTAAATGATCGTGGTGACCTGCGTTCCTCCCTTCCCCACCACTCTCCCTTGTTACCCATTTCTCCCCTTCTCACAGCTACAGTGCCCCGCAGCAGGATTGACAGAGTGAGTGTGCAACAGCATCTTCATCATTTCCAGGAAAAAAATCACCTCTGTGAGCATGATGGGGAGAGGTATGGGGAGGGTGGGAGAAGGGGAAGGGTATAAACCATTGTTTGCATGTGGAGAGGAGACTTGATTTGGAACTCGATCCTAAAAAGATGAAACAAAGCCAGCATTTCTCTTTCTTTCTTTTCTTTCTTTCTTTCTTTCTTTCTTTCTTTCTTTCTTTCTTTCTTT
>JANVCC010000065.1:4377127-4442274 GCA_025345505.1 Todiramphus chloris collaris | reverse complement strand
CCTTCCTTCCTTCCTTCCTTCCTTCCTTCCTTCCTTCCTTCCTTCCTTCCTTCCTTTTCTTTTTCCTTAGTTCAAGAAGGTGCATTTTCATCCTCTCACTTTCTGAAAAGCAGCTGTGCTATTACCACAAAAGTGCTTGTCTTGCTCTTCTCCTTGACAATAAATTCTTCTCAGTGTCTTGTTCTCATGAGATTTCCTAGAAGGCAGTCTCAGAGAACTGATCTAAAACCTGATCTCTACTGTAGGAATCAGCTCCTTCCCCGTCACTCATCCCTGGCATGTTGAGAGAGCATCAGATTGTACCTGCAGGCTTCCAACAATTAACAGACCTCTCAAAGTTCCCATCTTTCACCACGAGATAAGGCTTCTTAATCTTTCAGATACCGTCTCTGCTCAATCACACCTCATGCCACAGGAAAGCCCATTCTGGGACGTTTTTCTTGAGCATTAGAAGACAGATCTCAATGTGACACAGACAGCACATGGTTTTAAAACATTAAGACCATTTAAATATTCCGAGAGCAGCAGTAAACGGGTCTGTTGACGTTGTCCTTTCCATTTGACAACTACTTCGACACTCTGACTAATGTAATCAGATGTATTCAGAGAATTCCAGAATGCAAAGGCACAGCCATTACAGCCCAGCCTGGGGATGTATTTTTTGCAAATTATATGGCAAAGCCACGCAGTAAATCAGTGTCTGATTAGCTCTGGGATTAGAGAGGTTCTGATTTGAAAACTGATGAGAAAGTTCTTCTCCGGAATGATAAATGGGCTTATTTGTAAGGTCTTTGTTAGTCTTTGGGAGAGCAGACTATTGTCCTCCCAAATCACAGCTGTCCCATAGCAGTGGTTCAGGGATGAGAGATCTTCTCCTGTGTTATAACTCCCAGGGGACACTGGGGCTCTTACTCTGCAGTGAGCACTGAAAGAGTGGGCTAGACGAGGCAGGAGCTAAAGCAGCAACCTTCCCCTGTCACTAGAAGGTCACTACCCAACACCACACAGCTCCCAGGGTCTGCAGACGTGCCCTTGCCGGAGCTTCGGCTTTGGTGCTGAATGTGCCAGGGCTCAGCAGTCTGGCACCCAAGATCTCCTGGGTCTCTCCTCAGCCTTTCCAGTCCCTCCTAGATCCTGCCCAGTACTCAGCAGACTCATAGGTCCTGGCACTGGCTTTGTTTTCTGTTTATCCAGCGTCTAACCACACTGGGATGCTGCTCCAGTACTGTAACACTGCTATTGATAATAAAAAGAACCAAATTAGCCCTTGGCCCTGAAGCCAAAGCTTCCCTGCAGTCAGAGATCTCCTCACCTATCCCAACTAAGAGATGATTCACCGCTCTCCTTTAAAGATCACAAGCCAGTTAGACTGCAGCCGCTGACATTTCACCCTATCAATATTTTCTGATTAGTCCTCCCTGTTTTGGTGTCCATGGTGACAACGGCTTTTCTCCTGCAGCCAGAATCCCGGTGCCGGCGTGGGAATGCTGATGGGTTCCCTCCGATCAAACCAAAGAGGGGGCTGATCCTCCCGTGCTCAGCACCCGGGGAACCTGCCGAGAAGAAGGGAAAGAAGGGGGAGGCACCCCCAGCTAGCTGGGCTTTCTCCTTTAACGAGCCGTATTCAGCATTACTTCTTCAAAGCACATTCATCAGTCTTAAGCATGTTTTGGAAAAACCATGGAGACAAACAGTCTGTGTTCACTTTTACCTGCTGTCTGCTGTTGAATAGGTGATGGGAAGGAAGAGGGAGGAAGAAGAAATGAGATTTTATAGCGTCTGCTTTAGTTCATTTGGACTGACGGAATTTACACTGGACTTTAATTAATGACAGAGGCTGTGTGTAATGTTGCAACTGTCTTTTCTGTATTTTATTCAGTCATCTCAGTGCACCTCCAATGCTCACTGCTCAGAAAAAAACACGCTTTGAGAACACTAACACCCCATGCAATGAAAAAAAATTAAGAATTGCTGATCAGAGTTGATCTAATAAACCCTGCAGGGTCTCAGCCAGGGAAGGGAAAACATCAGCATCATTTCTAGCTGTGCAAGGCTCTCTCACCGAAGTATTTTATTGCCTTCTGAGGAATACATTAATGATCAGATGGGTAAACTGAGGCATCAAGTAACTGAAATTAATTATTAAGTAAAAAGAGGATGCCAAAGGTGTGATTCCCAGTGTTGTGCTGTTTCATAAGGCTGTTTTCCAGCCTGGCCAGGCATTCTTTGGGGGTTTCTGAGAGGTCAGGTATAGAGCAGCCATCATATATTAACGTAAAAGATTTAAAGCCTGTCCACAGTAAAGACAGTGATTATAAAACGCCGTTCCGTAGTTGTGCTCCGTGAGCTGGAGATACGACTTTAGCAAATGTGTGATGGTTTCACTGAGCCTTTTAGAATGACATATGGCAATAACCTGACCAATAATAAATAACCTGACCCAAGCCACCCCCAGCCCATCATTCAGCCATTCCTCATGGATTCCCCTCCAGAGGGGCAAAGAAAGTGGGAGGTTCCATTTTTAAGGGAAGAATACTTGTCCTGCTACCTGGAACTGCTTGTGATGTTTACAATGTCTGAAAAGAGTTTCTGCCAGAAATTCAAGGAGAATAAAATATAATGAGAGATCTGTAAGAACAGAGTCAAGGGGCAAGTTTTCTTTCCCCTCTCTACCATGATCTTCAGATGAATTTGGTGTTTGAGGAATGAGTTTACGCAGCAGCCAGACCAGGGCAAAATTCAAATGCAGAGGTTGGTACAATGTGTGCCCATCTCCGGTGTCTGAGCGGGGCTTCACCCAGCGTGGGTCTTGCACAGGAAGAACTGGGAGGTTGTCCCAAGCTGCAGAGCTATCAGCTGGGTCGGGTCATGGAGAGGTGCCTGGAGGCTGTAGAGGATGGTGACAGATCCCTTCATCAGTCTGATGCATCTCCTCACCTCGGATGAAGCAACGTTGACTTGGGAGAAATGGCCCAAAATCCAGCGAGGGGGAAGAATAGCAAAGACAGTGCCCATGAAACCATTCAAGAAGGTGAATTGCACTAAAATTTTTTGTGAATTGTGGTCCCTGCCTCCTGTTCTTGATCTTGACTTCCTAATACATGATGTCATTTCCAAGATGACTTGATTAACCAGAGCCATGAGCCGTCCTTCACAGCCCTGCAAGTGCTCTAATTCCAGAGCAAATACTGCGAGCACTAAGATCATTCATCTGGCTGGATAATTATACTTACAGGAGATAAACCAACAGGTTTTATATTTATATGTGATGCCTAACACAAGCAAAGCATTTCATCTGCTTCCAAATCCTCATCCATTACTGAACCAGGGACTTCGTACAATGGTTTCAGTCTTCAAGGAGCTAAATGAAGCAATCAATTACCTCTGCCAATTGCAGAGTCCTCCTGAGAAAATCAGGAGAGTAATGGTGCTACTGGAAACCTGAGAAACCAGTAAGCTGTGAGAGCTTGGGTAGCCCCAGGTGACCAATGCTAAATGAACAAATGGGAAAGCAGGTGCCGAGCAGCATGCGAAAACATGGGAAGGTTTGTTATTTAGGAGAAGGGAACAAGGATGACAAGAAACAATAATATTTTCACAGTTAATTGGCATTCATTGCAACTTTGGATGGCAACAAGCTTGGAAAAGTCAGCATTTCTCATTTCCTGTGGAACAGGTGTAAACTGTGTAAATATTTTTGTTTCACTTGAAGCTTTGTATAAATGGGAAAGTTTTCCGGCAATGTTTACACACCACAGTATTGCTGTGTGTTATAAATGCTCACAGTGACTACGCAACGTTCATCATCAATAGTGACATTCAGGTTTCAATGGAATGTAAAAAATTGCTTTAGCAAAAGTCCAAATTAAGCCTTTTAGCTTGTTGTGGTGAACCCGCAGCAAGATAAACCCTTATTTAAATATATATAATTATATATAATTATATATATAAAATAAATAATAAATAATAATAATAAAGATATATATAAAGCTTAGAGTGCACATTGCAGTGGCCCTGGTGGAGTTAAGGAATGGTTGGCTTTGATGATCTTAAAGGTCTTTTCCAGCCATAGAAATTCTGAGATTTCAGAATGCCACAAACAGGCAGCATCTAAACATCTCCTGCAAATGTTAATATATTTATAACTTTAATGGAAATCAATCACAGGGATATGAAAAGGAAAAGCAAAAAAAAAAAAAAAGAACACACAGTTTTCTATTAGAAGTACGGGACGCCTGGAGAGCTGAAATTATCCCAAGCCTTCCAGCTCTAGTCTGAACCAGGCAGCAAAAAGCAGCTCAGGGCTCTCAGTCTCCTAGAGGGATATAAGGGGGACAATGAAACCTTAACTTTTATCTATAGCCATTCTTTTCCACAGCTGACATATTTCGGGAGGGTCAGACCCCACGCTCACACCAGGTCTTGCAAACCTCTGCTCTCCTCGATGAGGGTCTCTATTTAGGGCTTTTAAATCACCCCCAAGTCCCCCCCAGGCCTCAACAGCAGCAACAGTCGGAAGCAGCGGAAAGCAATAAATAAGCATCGGTGCCAGCCCATCCCATTCTGCTATTACAAGTAATTCAGCCTTTCGATGTTTATATTGTTGCTGAAATTAACTTAATGAGTGTTCACTTCACTAGAGGCATAATCAAATATTAAGAGCTGAATGGGATGGAGCTCCCTGCCAGGGCTCGCCATAGAGAAAGAAATGGATCTGTGAGCAAGAGGGATCAGAGGAACATCAGCGGGTGGGCAGGGATGACTGACAGAGGCAGCGAGGAGCCTGCTGAACCAGAGCGGGTGGCAGCAGGAAAGCCTTACCCAAGGGAAGCTTTTTGCTGCTTATCCTGACAGCACAGCCTGGTCCTCCCCTCCCTGGGTTGTTCTGAGGCAATGGGGATGTTCTCCAAGCAGCTGGCAAGAGAAATCCAAGGGACAGGAGGAATAGCAGTGGTGTTTCTCCTCCTTTCCCTTGGCTGCCAAGTGAGTTTGGAAGGGAGAGGTGGCTGAACAGAGACTGTCTGAAAAAGTCCTCACTCCTTTTAAGCCTAGGACTGCGTTTGCCAAACCTGACACTCGCCTTTGCTTCTGTTCCTGACTTGTCTCGCTGGTTTTCTGAAACTCATTTGCAAAGAAGGTGGGAACTTCTTCTTCATCTGGAGTAATTTCTTTCCATTTTTGTTACCTGCTGAGAATGAAACATGATCCGCTGAAGGCAACTTGGTTTAATACAAAAAAAGAGAAAAACTAATTAAGAAAACAAAGGCGCCTATCAACTTTTGCTGAGAGGACAGAGTGTGCAAAACAACCAGGACCATTTCCTGGCTGTGCAGGTTAAATAGTGGTGCTTGCTCTTTCATTACAGAAATACAACAGGTTTGTTTGGGTTTTTTTTTTTTTTTAAAGAGGCTTTTATTTCAGCTTCAGCATCCCTTCCTCATCTGGGAGTGAAAAAAAATATAGTGTACCAGCATCCTTCTGTTTCTTAGTAACCATGGCGCCAGGCTAATGCATTTAATTTGTGTTATGTCCACATATTTCTACTCCCATTAGACAAAGACCACAGCTCTACTAGTAACTCAAAAATACACAAGGCATTTAATTCCCACAACAATGTTTTGTCTGGTCTTGGAACAGCAGCAAATGTGGAAGAATCCTTTTGCTCCTGGAACACTTTGCTACCTGGATGCGCACGTGAGCCTTTCATTAAGCACAATGGATGGGCAGGGAATGTTCCCCTGAATGCCCAACTGAGAATGGAGACCCTTGATTAATTAGAAAGCCTCATCCAGCAAGCCTTGAAGAAGAGGGCTGCAGGAACAATGAGATGGCTGAAATTCAGGAGAGGGATGTCACAGCTGACATCCTTAAGCATCACCAGATGATCTATCCACCGGGAACCGGGCGGGCAGGACCTAACTAGCAGCAGTAGCAGCACGGACTTGGTCAGAGGCTTGTTTTTTGCACTACCTCTCATTTATCCATGGAGGGGTGTGGGAGAAGACAAAGGTCTTACAGATCCAAAGCAAGAAGCAAATCCCTCAGTGAGAACCCCTCTGAAAAGATTAATGACACACTCCGAGCATCTGGCGCGGCTGGAAGAGATGGATTGTGAAACTATTTGAGTTTTGCACATTTGTTTTCATTTTGCGTCAGAACAGTCAGAAGCTTTTGAAGTTTCATTAAGAACAGCGCAAGACCAATCCATCCCAGAATGACGAAGAGCCTGAGCACTGGAGCACTCAGCTGGGTATGGGAGACTCCGCTCTGAGCCCTCGCTCTGGATGCACTGAGAAAACACAGTCCTTGGAGCACTGAGTGTTCTGAACACGGTATCCTCCCCTCCCAGCTTCACGTCCCCCGGGCTGCAGTATTTGTTATACAGTTACACAGACGTGAGGCTATTTCATCACTTTGACCAGAGATTTCTTCCAGGGATAGGCTTAGTGAAAAGAAAGGAGCCAAAGAAGTTTTTCATTTCAATTAACAGAGCTTTCTCTACAGAGCACACGAGATCCAGGCTTAGTTAATTTATCTCTCTTCAGCTTACGTTTGCCTTTGCATCCAGCCCCACACAGTCATCTATTTGCTTGCTTCAAAAAAAATTAAATCTTTATTTTCTGATCCTTATATAAATACGAAACCTGCACCAAATGGAGTCTTTTTTGAAAACAAGCCAAGAGCTCCACGATTGTTATAAAGTTTTTTCATGCCACAAGATCTTCAAGCTATCTGGATTTTTATCTGATTGTTCTCCTTTGTACAAATACTAAGAGAGCAATTAGAAATAACCTCAAACTGCGTTGAAAATCTAAATTACATGATGAATGAGACTTGCGTGCGCATTTGCCTCCTGATCTGCAGCCAAGAACCTGAAAAACTCTGTGAACAGCATGAGAGGAGCCACTCTGAACCGAGCGATTCAGGCCAGACTTCATCGGTGCAAGCGAGATACCCCAGGCACTAGGATTCCCAAAGACCTGTGTTTATGGCTCAGACTTGACCTGATCTTAGGACTCCCTTCCTTGCTTTGCTTATGTCCAAGGAAGTGTTGGCCAAATCTTCTACAGAATAGCTGCTTTCTGTATTTCCTATCAGAAGAGGGCACAGCCATGCACCGCTGTGATGCTGGTTGCCCCCAAGGCACAGACTGGGTGTGAGGCATGGTGATGAGATGTTTTTCCCAGCAGCTTCACTTCTGCTTTTCTGCTGGCAGAAAACCTGGTTCTCCACGGCTCATCCTGCCTTGTTATCCTCGAGGAGTTTTATCTTCCTCTGTACAGACTTTATTTTGCCTACGGAGCTGCAAAGCCTTTCTCTAGTTCTCGATGAGCGTGGGGTTTGTGTTTCATAAGGCTATAAAACGCAAAACCAGGCTCCTGTATGGACTTTACGAGTTTTCTGAGCTTTAAATTTATCATCTGATTGATAAGGCTCCTGACCTCCCACCTCCCCTCTGATTAAAACCAGTAATTAAAGAACCTCCAAGGAGCCTTTGGTTATATGGGGAGGGCAAGGCAAGGCTCTGACAGCTGAATAACTTTTCAGTTAAGACATAACCTGTGATGTTGACCTCCTTGAATGTAGGTCTTCTTGATTTATAAAAAATCTTACAAAGGCAAAGGAAACTTTCTGTCAACAAATGAAAGAATTCCACTACTGCAAACCACAGGGGCTTCTTGGACCTCCTTGGTCCACTTCTTGGGCCTTTCTGAGGCAAATGTCACACACCTCATCAGTGAACGCATCCTGGCCAACTTCCAGGGAGCAAGTTTTCAATCACTGATGCAAAGAAATGAAGAAATCAAGGACTGAGGGGTGGGAACTGGCTGCTTCCCCTAGTTTGGAACTATTTCAGTCTTCTCACCTTGTGCAAACTGCAGAACAGAGAGTAGGTCAGAGAACAGCCTGACTGTCACCTCTATTTCTTCTTTTTCATATTACCCCAGAGCTTTTTTATCCTGAGAAGCATTACAGTTGTCATCACTGGCAGCTTCAGAGACAGAAATCTTTGAAGCAGATTAAAGCATCCTGCAAGAAGCTGTTTCCACGGCAGCTACCAAGGCAGACCCAGACAGTGTTAAGTGGTTAATTAACGTAGATCTTTCCTTCTGAGGTGGTCAACCTGGGCTCTCTTGAGGGTCAGTGAAGAGAAACAGGTATTTCAGCTTATTTTACCAGGGGCTATTGAGAACTTGGGGAATTTACCCAGGGCTTTATGAAGGCAGCATGGGCTGCTAGCCTGAATGGGAGGGTCGCTGCTGGTGGTAAGGGTAAAGCCCAACAGGAGTCAGAGTTCTGTATGAAATAGTATGACAGGCACAGGATAAGATAAGGCTGGAATCAGTGCTAAATGTCCAGATTTCACTTGATCTGCATGAAATGGCTTGTACCATGGGAAAAACTAGGTGGCAAGGTAGCCATTCCCATGATACACTAGAAATTTTGGCATGAATGGTAAGTGGAAGTTGTAACTTCTTAGAAGTCAATTATTGGTGGCCTATAGCAATAAAATGTTCCAACAGAATACAGTAAAAAAAAAAAAAAAAAAAAAATCTCTATTTCAATTTACCTTCTTCCTACCAGTCAGAAAGAAGCCTCAAAATAAATGCAATTGAAGACAGAAGACTTCCCTAGGTGGATGAGGTTCAGGTCAAGAACATGCCAATGGAAAGAGTTCTTGCCAGTAAATAAACCCTACTTTGAGTTCAGCTTTCATCATGGGGTTAGACCAGAAGGATTCCAAAATATCCTTCCAACATAAATCTTGGTTTGATTATAACTTAATTTCAGGTAAAGAAACAACAGATGGCACTTCAGGATATATGATAAAGCTTCGGGGGTTTAGGATCGGTAAAGCAGGCAGGCAAGAAGAGCCCTACAGACTGTCCATGAATGGGGCTGAGCCAAACTCTCCAGGACGTCAATTTAGAATGATCTGCTGACACCAAAACACACAATGAAATAATAATAATAATAAAAATAATAATTTACAAATACATTATTTGGTGAAATGAAAGTGGAATTGTACCCTCCCCTTCTGTGGCATTAATGGGTATTAAAATCTGTGGATTAATGATGCTGAATAACAGCTTAGTATTGCTATAGTATCACTGCTCTAAACCACCTTGTCTCCTTTTAGAAAGAAATACTGCTCCAGTTCTCTATGGAGTTAGAGTAACATGTAAATGTGGTCTAAGTGGAAAATCAGACCCATTTTCTTTCAAACACCGTACCTCACATGTTCTTCTCTATCACCTTCTCTGCCAAAGTCTAACCGTGCTGACTTCATCTATTATGGTTACAAGTGACGTTCAACTGGGGCTACATGCTCCTGCCTTTCATAACAGCCTAGAATTATTCAGTTATTTAAGTCATTAAATGTTCAAACATTTTTTTGCCAGGGGTCAGACCGCCTGCTTCAGATTCCTACCAGATGGAGATTGTTGCTAGGGTAACAGCCAACATCAGCTCCCTCTGCATCCTCAGTCCTCCCCCAGCAGCATACTCAGAGGCTTATTTCGCTCCGACTGAGCTATGTGCGTGTTTAGAGATAGGGATGCCTGATGTGAGCGATCTGCTTGCTGCCAAACTGTTGTGACAGGACATCAGAGTCAAAAAAGGGGGCTGGTTTTTGGCCTCGGTATTGCTAGAGTCTGGGGAAATTCAGTCATCAGGTTCAGAAGGCCTAGACTCAGGGGATATTTTTTTCTTGAAACCATCAGTAGCAGAGCAGAGACAGATGAGCTGCTGACAAACGATGACGTGTGACCACAGACCTGGGCTCAGGCATTGCTCTGCAACTCTGCGAGGCACTTCAGCTAAATCCCACCCTGAGTCATCTGCAGACTAAGTATTGACATCTCAGCTGGCTATGTTGGCCCCTTTCATAGCCAAGGGATGGCTTAGTCATCCTCTCTTTCAAACATCTGAGGATGAGTTGTCTCTGCTGAGGATGCAGTCTAGATGCCTTGGCTCAGCTGTTGACATCCACTCTCTGGACACCTGAAGCATGATGAGATGAATCTCACCCTTTAGACACTCTGGACTGATATTCTTTGTCAAATGTAAGTGTTGCCAGTGCTGACATCTCCATCTGAACAAGTTATCTGGACTCCCTTGACAGTTAATGGAGAGAAGCAGGGTCCCACAGGACTCAATCCATCACATTTCAAGGGACGTGTGTAAAACAGGTTAGACAAAGCAAGCAAGAAGGGCATAGTGTTGTACAGGAGATAAAGACAGGAGAGTGGCAGAGCCAAAACGAGCTGCTGGTGGTGTTCTCTTGTCACTCAGAATAGTTTGGAGGGGAAATTTATACCTTACTTCATGCAAAATTTATACCTTACTTCATGCAACAGCCGAAGACAAACAAAAAAGAAAAAAATTGGAGAAAAAGGGTTGGATTTCCAGAAGAACCAAGTTAGTGGTATGAGCCACGGGTATAGAGGCTAATGGTCAACATGTAAGGGAAGAGACATGTTCCTCTCCGTTACCACAGCTCCCACAGATGTTCAAGGACCCTTCCTACAACTCCAGGTGACCAATCATGGAAGGTGATAATAAAGGCCTCTACCAGCTCATTTTTCATTTGCTCTCAGTTTGATCTTTATCTGCAGGAGATGCCGGCCGAGAACACACAACCAAAGGCCACTGGAGTTGGTCGGATCAGTTCTTGCAGTGCTGCTCCTGTCAGAACGCGTTTCTGCAATGAAAGAAGATTCCCTTGTTTTGCACAAAGAAGGGATTCTTCCAGAGTTTTAAAAACTTGAGTGGGAGGAAACCAGAGGGTCAGCTGCCAGCGACGGCTGCTGGAAAGGGAAATGAAAATGTCAGCGATGTTTATGCAGTGGCACTTGGCCAGGGGTGGACTGAATTAACTCAGCCCAGATACCGCTACGCACGAGGTACTAATAGGCTCTCAGAGTGTATTTCAGGGAGATGAAAGCAATTGTCCCTTGACCTTGTGCACCACAATTCACCTGTGGCATTTACAATAGCCCAATAATATGCATTTTGGAGGAAGATTATGCTACCTTGGCAGAACTATTTCCCTGTATTCAGAGCTCTTTATAAACTCCACAATGCAAGGGACTCCTTCATATACCCTGGGTGAAGCTTCCCTGTGCTGCAGACATCACTCCCCACGTGGGCCATCTAAACATCATCCTGCTCGCCCTGTAAGATCTTTCCACAGTCTGTGGAGGAAAGGGAGATGAATTCTGCACCTCTGTCTGCCCCGTCCCCTAAAGGTTAACTGCTGGACACAACACAGCAGAGATGCAGTGAAAGAAGAGGAAAGCCTTGGGTTGTTCTCCTGTTTGTGCAAATCCCAGACCTGCAGCCAGCAACACGTTTCAGCCTTGCAGCATTTTGTGGGCTGCTCACAGACCATTTCTCCTCTGCTCCCTAGGGAACTACCAGTGATTTCCAGGTCTTCCCTGGTGGTGAAAGCCCTCTGCAGAGTCATTCAGCAGGACATGAGACAGAACCTCTTTGAGATACAAACACACAACTGTCGTTAATTTAATGAGCGATGGTTATTACTTGGACGTTATCTGTTGGAGAGTGTTTATAGCCCATATAGCAGAGCGGGTCTGGAGTGGACTCCAAGTGATAATGCACAGGATAAATTTTTATAGTGGAGACTTAAAGAAACTCAAAGACAGTCTGCACATTTGGAAAAGATCTTCTGCTCCCGTATCCTAGCAATGAAGCAGCCATGGCACGTACGGATTGACGTCCAGTCTCCCACTCAATTACAGAACTTTACTCAGGAGACATTCCATGAGCTCAGGAATCTCTCTGACCAGGACAGAGGGTTGTGAGTCTTTCTCAGCACAGTCACTCCCTGGGTTTTAACCCTCTATGGCTTCATTAACCTTTGGCAAACTTGATCAGCGTGGACTGAGGCCAGTGAGAAAAGTAGCTATGAAAGTCCAGAGCTGTGAGCAACTTCTGCGAGCCTGGAAGGTACCTGCATTTCAAACTCAGTGCTGGGACAGTGCAGAAAGTTAGAGGCCCTCAGGAGCTGCCCTAAGCTAATGTGTAATTGCAGAAAGTCTCTTCTGGCTCATCGTAGCAGCTCCTTGCCAGGATCAGAATCAGAGCTACCAGCTCAATTAAATCAAGGCAGATTTATTGCTGCCTTCCAGCCTCCAGTGGCCAGCACAGCCCTGGGAGAACTTCGCTGGAAGTTATGGGGTGTTGGATGTGATGCCATAAGACACAATTGAAGTTAGAAACAGTTTAAACAAAAGCAGGATCGTTTGGGATCCTGCAGGTACCTGGGCTCTCACACTGCCTGGTCTATAATCCTGTCACAGCACAAAACTCGTGCATTTCCCACGAAGTCCCCTAAATGCATCACTGGTCCCTGTACCTTTTGGGCTTTTGCTTGAAAAATATCACAGCGTGCAAGTCTCTGTAAGCAAATAAGCCCAGAGGGGTATAATGGCAGTTGGCATTTCTCATCAGCTCCTGCTGGCCTTGGAATTGATTTCATGACTGAAAAGTTGGTAATAAAAATAAGAGCTGTAATAATCAGGTATTCTGTAGAAGTGTTGGGCTGAACGGACCTGTACAGGTGGTGTATTCAAGAAGCAGAAGAAAAAAAAAAAGACAAAATTACAGAAGTCTTACAAAAACTGCCAGGGAAAAACCTTGCCCAGCTCAGGCATGACACAGGTCTGGCAAAGGGTCCAGAGGTCATTTAATTTCTAGTCCCAGCAAATAGAGGTTTGTGTATGCAAACCTCTGTGAGATTGGGTACATCAGCCATCCCGAGCCAATGTATTACTGGGCAACTCGTTCCGACAGCGCATCCTGGGGTGTCTCTCCACCCTGTGAAAGGACTTGCTGTAGTGTCCACTTTGTACATGGGTTTAGCACCAATCCGTGCATCCCAGAGCCAGCAGGGAGCTGCTGCCCTACTGCTGGGTAAATCCACCCATCAGCTTTACCCTGTGCTGGGTGGAACTGGAGTGTTCCGCAAGGGCAGAGGCTGATGAAATCCTTCAGAGCACAGAGCAGCCAGCAGAGAAGTCTGTAGATATGTGTTTTGCTAGGAGAGCTTTTCTTGGTTGTTCTTTCAGACGGTTTGAATCCTGGGAGCAGGGAGTTAACAGACTCCCAACCTAATCTATGTCTGAACAAGAGCAGCAATTCCCTTGTAACGCTTTTCACGGCTGCATCTCCCAGAAAGCTACGGAGGAACATAGCACTTCTCTCCGCTTCGCAGATGGAGGGATGGAGGCATCAGATCAAGCCACTCCACTTGGCACAGGACAGATTTAAGAACAGAAGCTGCCTCGGTGCCTGCTTGCCCTACCTTCCTTCATGCAGCAGCCGATGGCAAACTCTCACAAAGCGATTACTCAGCTGAAGGGAAGCACAGGGAAAAAAACAACGTTCTGTGCAGATCTGGCAGGGCGATCCGGGCGTGGATCGGCTCAGGTGCTGAGCACGATGCAGTTCTCCAGCACAATGCAGTTCTCCAGCACGATGCAGTTCTCCAGCACGATGCAGTTCTCCAGCACGATGCAGTTCTCCAGCACGCAGCCATCGCCCCGCAGCACCCCGGGGCTGCACTGATGCTAGCAAAGCTCATCCATCCCAGCATGTCCTCTGGTGGCATGTGATGGGCAACCACATGGGTCACTGCAGTCTAACTCTTGCTCTTTATGGTATGATGGGAATCCTTCCTTGAACTGCACTGGGATTCCTAGAAGAAAAACCCATTAGGGCTGGTCCAAAGCTGGGAACCAGGTCTAAATCTGCCACTGGGTCCTTACACCCAGGATAGTTCCTTTGTAACTCAGTCAGTGAGATGTTGGAACTGCCACAGAAAACTGCAAGAAAGACCTCGTGGGGATGATCAGAGCAGGGTCCTTCCTCCCACCTCGCCCTTTGCACCAGCACAGGGCAGATGATGAAGAGCAGGAATTTACAGCCCAGATTGATTTTGCATTCTCCTGCCCAAGAGGAGTTTATTATTCTGCTGGATTGACTTTTTTCAGCCTCCTCCTTTTCCTGACTCCTCTTTCCCGGGTGACGGCTCCCAGCACTGCTCATCACAGTCGGGGTGTCTGCAGTTAATTAACAGAGTGTTTGTTTGTTTGCTTTGGAGAGGACAGGGAAGGTGAGAGGCTGGAGTTCACTGGCTTTGCAGCGGTGCTGGCTCTATCTGCTCTGCAGCTCCCACACTGAGGGCAGCTCAAGGCTAAAGCACCAATTAAATTCCACTTAATCCCTCTAATAATACTAAGAAAAAAAAAAAAAAAAAAGTAGCTTCACCCTTACACCATGCATCACGTTGAGGGGATTTAACCCTGTCCTTCATGCTCTGAAGCCATCTGTCACTTTTAGCCTCCCAGCTGCTGCAGAAAAGGCAGCAAACCTCTGCTCGTGTTGTTGGGCTGGGCCAGCCCTCCCAGTTCAGAAATGAAGATGCTGGAGCAACCACTCTGCCATGCTTGTGTCTCAGGCTGAGCCCAGCCACACAGTGAGCCTTTCCTGCCCGGTGGGCAAGCCTATCTACAAACCACTGCCAGCAACAGAGCACTTTACCCTCTCCAGAAGAAGCGAAATAACTCTGGGGCTCAGAATTGGGGGGAAAAAAATAAAAAGAGATACAAGGGAGAAAAATGAGCTGAGAGCTGGCATTCGCAGGCAGGCTGTGCAGCACCTGCTTCCCCCCGCAGCTGCAGACGTATTATTGCCTGTGCAGGGTTTGAATTTCCATCCTGGTAGGATCTTCCATCCAAAGATGTATTGAACGGATGCAAACGAATGCGGCAAGAAGTGGAGAACAGCCAAAACCAAACCCCAGGGTCTGTGTAAAGACGTACAAACCCCTGTGCATCCAAATATTTCTGCTTTATATTAGTATAGTGTTGGTCTGATAGGCGGAATTGTTCTTAACTCTTCAAGATCCTCTCTATAAAGCCCAGACCATCAGATAAGATGTTGTCTCTCTTACTCCAGCAGAAGCTGAATCTGCCTGTGTAAGTTGGCGGTGAATTTAAGCAAGAATCATTATACTCAGATTAACCAAATCATGCTTTTCTTCCTGCTGAAAAAAAATACTAGGGGATAGATATTTTGTGCAGGACATTCTGGAAGTTTAATACACGGGAGCACCAATGCAACTTTCATTTATCTATTCTGTGTATAGAAACATTTCATCAGCTGCCCCATTAATAAATTCTCGAGATGCTTCCCTGAAAAGAGGTATAAGTTTTATGTATAGAGTGTTTTTCCCATATACATTTGAATTTCAATGAAATGGCCCATAAACTGTGCTGTGTTTTGCCCACAGCACGCGAGAGGACATTAACCCAGCCCATGAGGAAAGCTGCACCAGCTCAAGTCCACCCTGACCTGCACAAAACTGCTGAAGTGTGGGAAAGCTTTGACCTTCCCCGAGAAGTTCTGGCAAGTCAGGTCCTGGCACTTGGAAGGCTTGGAAAAAACCAGCCCTCGTTTTGTCAAAGCGCTGTCTTTTTCCTGCAGAGAGCAGTAATCAGATTTCTCATCTGAATTTCCCCTAAACAGGAGTTATTGCCCATACGTTTGATTTGTGAGGCCGTTAAGCAGGTTGGGATGCTCTCCTCATACTCTTCCCATTTTCAGGCTCTGCTGCTGACTCCAATGGATGCAGCTTCTTTTTTTTTTTTTGCTGGCGGATAATGTCATTTACACCTCTAAAAAAAATAATTTCCGAGTCTATGGATTCAATGACCCGTAAGCTCTGATTGTATTTTCACAGACGCATTCTGTAAGGCCAGAAGGAAATATTGTCATCACCGTCTAGCCTGACCTCCAGCATAACACAGGATGTAGAAATTCACCCCGTAATTTCCGCGCCGTGCCTTGTGATTTCTGCTTCAGCCTGAGACTGGAAGAAACATCCATCCTCCCCTTCATTTTTTTCTTTGCAGTAAGAATATACGATATCACCGAGCGAGGTAATTCAACCACTCTGATATTCAAAGAATTGATTGACGTGTGTGAGTATATTTATACCAGATATATTACCTCAAACTTTCTTTGACATATATGGTGCTTTCCAGTGACTGATGAAGATTCAGTGTAATGTAGTTTTTTTTTCCCTCCAGTGAATTTATTAGTCTTGAAATTACTAAGCTAGAGCTGGTCAGAAAATAGTTGCATTTGTTTTTCCGGCGTGATGGCTTGTTCTGCTGCCTGTGACTGGGAGAACTCTGCCTTCATGAAATCAAGTTCAACATTTCTCATTTCCCCTGCTCCAACTTTCCAATCAATTTGAAAGGAGAAGTTTTATGCAACGAGGATTTTTCTTCTGGTGTGACAGTCTGGTTTGTAATCGCCAACACTGGAGTGTGTTTATCCTCACCTTTAGGAAAGGAAGCTGGAGGAGGTTTACACCAACGAGACCCGTTTCTCTCTCTGACCAGGAGCCTGCTTAGCACAGTGGGTGTTTCTGGCAGAAGAGGCTGTTGAGCATTTTGCTGTAAGGTAGAAAGGTGTAGTGACTCAGAAGTCTGCAGATGGCAATATGCTAATGCACACAGGATCTAAGTTTGGTAGGATTATTTTCTTTTCCTACACAATATTTTAATTACACTGTAGCTATAATTACTTGAGTTAAAATGGGATTTATAATGCATTTTAAAGGTCTTTTCCTGCCTCCTCACATTCGCCTAGACTTCTCAAGTGCTTGACAGAACCAAAAAAGCAAAACTGAAGACAACTTGGTATGTGTGTACGCTTAATGAAGGCTGTGCATCCCCCCGAGCAGCGCTGCAGGGTCTGGATCTGTTCCATCGAAGCTGCAGAGCAACATGCAGTTAGAAAAACAGATTCAGAGGAGGCAGCTGAACCCGGCCGTACGAGGCATTTTATTGCTCTTACAGGGCTTCCAATTAATCTCAGCCAGAAAAGCTCTTGAGTCTGTATCAGAGGTGAACAAGGGTGCTTTTCAAATTAACAGCAGCTTAAAGACTGAAAGTCAATGAGACAATTCATGTCATGCCAAGGCAGAAAGGCCCACGGTCCTAAGGATGTATCCAGCTAGAAGGGGGCTGCTAAGAAGTCATCATCTAATCTGCATCCCACTCCCACGAAGAAATTGCATGGGATGGTTTGTCTTGGGTGCTTTCTCACCTCTAGCAATTGTGAGCTTCCAAACATTTGATCTCTGATGGATTTATTTCAGCTCACCATCTGTTTTATAGAAGTGACAACGTACAGCCAAGCACCCAAGACCTGCGTCCACCTTGCTTCTAGTGTGGACAGCTCTTGCTGTCTTGCTGTATTTCCTCTGTCGTAGCATTGCTCAGAGAAGGGCAACAAAGCTGGGGAAGGGTCTGAAGAAAATGTCTTATGAGGAGTGGCTGAGGAAGCTGGGGTTGTCTTGTCTGGAGAAGAGGAGGCTGAGAGGAGACCTCATTGCTCTCTAAAGCTACCTGAAGGGAGGTTGGAATGAGGTGGGTGTTGGTCTCTTCTCCCGGGTAACTAGTGATAGGATGAGAGGAAATGGGCTGAAGTTGGACCAGTGGAGGTTTAGGTTGGATACTAGGAAAAATTTCTTTCCTGAGAGAGTGGTGAGGCCTTGGACCAGGCTGCCCAGGGAGGGGGGGGAATCACCATCCCTGCAGGGGCTCAAAAAACGTCTGGATGCGGCATTTCAGGACATTGCTTAGTGGTCCTGATATTATTTAGTAGACAGTTGGACTTGATGATCTTGAAGGTTGTTTCCAACCTTAATGATTCTGTGATATTGCCCAGCATTTCCTCTTAAAAGAGTCTTAGAAGACTTGAGGAGCCCAAGCAAGCTCCAGCATCAGATATGGCCAATATCCTGATGCCACATTTTGGTCAGACACCTCAACGTGCCATAGCTGAGAGCCATGGGGTAACTAAAGTGGAAAGGTGGATCTTTGTGAAGATGCTGGAGAACTTCAGTCCCTGTGAAACACAGGCAACTTGAAAGAGGAAAACTGGTTCTATGGTCAAGTAATTGCTAAAAATGTCCTGCGAGATTCAATCCCAACCCTAGCCTGGCTCGAGTCTGTGTGAAATGTAAATTCTTTGGAGCCCTTCAACTCCATTTCTAAATGTCCCTTTTCTAACCAAAGCTCCCAAACCACCTTCTGAGAAATCTGCCTTCATTACCCCTTCAGGTTTGGTTATCCACGTTCAAACAGGGCTGACCCACTTCCCTTTGCACCCCAGGGTGGCATGGAGAGCCCTGAACCTCACAAGAACAAGGTGCAGCCTCTGGGTTGAGAAAACAAAAAAATTTCAGACAACAATACAGTGCCTCTGACTGCTTTCTGGAACTTCTTCAACAGTCTTTGTTCTTTATTGCTTTGGAGAAAATGGTGGAGGTTTGAACTGCTGCTGCTGCTGCAGTGGCAATTGCAACAATGGTGTGTCACTTTGAGACGTCCTGGTTGAAACCATCCTAGCTGACACTGGCAATTTCCTGTGCAATAGAGTCAAAAAAAAAAGGCAACTAAAACAAGCTTCTAATTATGTGCAGATCCTGCTTTGCTGTTGATTATAATTCCCAGTCCTGCAGAGCAGGGTGTAATTATTATTTTCTCCTATGTTGACAGGGGAATAAAATATGAGAAACGTTGACTACATCCCTGTTTATCAGAAAGGAAAAAATAGTGCCACTCTTTAGTGCCAAGAGTGCGAGCCCATGGCCACAGCTGCAGGGCACTGAGATTCAGAATGATGGACTTTGCTTAGGGTGATCCTTCCAGGAGGCAAGACCTGAGACAGCATGAACGCAGAGATGGCTGCATGTACGGAGACCCGAGACCCAGAAAATGCTCACTGCAAAGGAGAGAAAAACTCTGGTGTTTTGAGAGGTTGAAAGGGACCCTGGAGAATCTGATGTTCAGTTTAGCAGAAAGACCACAGAAAGGAACGGAAATAGCAAAAGTGGCAAACTTGGTTTTTATTCAAAGCTTTTAGCTTCTTGCCAAAATTTTTTGATGTCCTGTGAAAAGAAGTCTGCAGCCTTCAGGGTTTTTATTTGTCTGGAGAAAATAATACAATGAGGGAAGTCTGGCTCATTCTATGAACATCTCTGCCTCGTTAAAACTCCTGGTTTTCTCTTGAGAAACATCATCCTGCTTTGAGTGAGTACTTCTTAGAATCAGGTCTCCAACTAGTAAATGAACTTTGGGCAACAACTTTGGTCACCAGACCATCCACAACATCAGCTGCATTAATGGTGTATTTGACAAGGTTTCCTGGCTTCCCAAGGTAAAAATTCTCAACCTGTCCTGACTTTTTAAACTAAGAAACAGGTCAGAAATGTCCAGCCCTGGCACAGCCCAGCTGGAGCACTTTCATCACAGATGCATTTTTTACTTGTTCAGAACTGTTTGGCACCAAAGTGTGGATAGCCCTAACTGAAGAGCAGGCTTTCCTTATCTCTGGCTGTGAAAGAATCAAAGGACTTTCTCCCCCAGCCAAGTAAAAATCACAAAATACACAGATCTTTGCATTATTCAATATTTTCCATCTTCAGACTGCAATCACTTATCTCTGCTATTTTAACAAGCATTAAAGAGCCCTCATCCACTGGAGTGGAAAGCTGAAATACTAAGCTATGCATGAAGATAATTTATTGACCTAAAATATCTAGCAAGGTTACCAGGTTTAGATTTCACTCATTTAGTCTTTTGCTTTCTACTTCAAAGAGAAAATTAAGACAAATAATTATTTGTAAAAACAGTAAACTAGGTCATTGCAAATGTCATAGAGGAAGCGTTATAGCAAAATATCCACCATTAAACTGCCAGAAGGAATTATTTAGGATAACTCTAGACTTAAGTGGAGTGGAGTGTACTTTTAAACTGGACCTCTGGGAATTAATTTGTACATTTTTTCAGCCCTTTTACTCAATGTCATGCGTAGGGTTGGGTTTATTTTTTTTTTTTAATTATACAAGTGGGAGCATTAATCTGCTCTGACTGAGCCAAGCAAAAAACCATCTAGGTCTGAGTGGACACCTTTGTAGTTAACGGAGAGAAAAAAGCAGCCTTGAAGGACAAGAGATGCCTCTCCTGGGGAGTGGATGTAGGACGGGGAAGATGAATTGCCTTCTGTCCTGGTTTCACTGGGACAGAATCCCAGGCCAGCCACAGTCTGCAGGCCATTAAAAGTTTGGAGTCAGCCAGGGCAGCTGACTCGAGTTGGCTCCAGGTGTATCCCAGATCAAAAACATCCCTCTTGGTATAAAGGGGGAGGATGGCTCAGGTAGGGGTCTCTTTTTGATCTGGCTCCTCTTGCTTCTTCTCAGACCTGGAGGGGAGAGTCCCCAGCCCTGGAGAGACATTCTGCTCCTGAGGACTGCCTTCCAGTTTATTTTGACTGTGTGTGCATTCCCTGGACTGAGTATAACTTCCTATACTTTATATTGGCATTGTTTTACTGTGTCATTAAATCCATTTTCATTCCAGCCCCTGGGGCTCCTCTCCTTTCCCTGATTTCCCCTTATCTGCTGGGGAGGGGTCCATGAGTGATAAAGCAAGTGCTATAGTTCAGCCCTGGATATGGGCTAAACGTAGACACCCTCTAGGAGCATCTCCCACCTCAACAACTACAAAGCAAGCCCAGAATGACTACTTCAGACCTGCACATCTGCATCTAGGTGAGATGAGTCTCGTACTCCAGACAGCCTGCGTGAGGCAGGATCAAAGCAGCAAGGCAGCAGCTCAGCTGCATAGTCTGCTTCTAAAATCCCAGTGCAGGGGAGCTAGTGCAGAGGAGGAAAGCACTGGCCAAGGGGGCTGCTGGGGTATTTTTGAGTAATGCAAGCTGACCTTGCTCCTTAGAAGTGTTTTTGGGGTGGGGATAAAAAGCGATGCTCTCAGTGAGCAAACAGCATATGTATTGAAGAGACAAAACCTGACCAGCTGTGAAGCTCCTTCAGGCACGAACAAGGGGAGGAGACCTGCAAAATCCAGAGCAGCAAAAGAGTTCTAACATGATTAAACAGGGCTGGGGGGTTTGTGGTGGAGCTGACAGGCAAACCAGCACCATAACAAGGATTCCAGCTTGCAAGCACTTTTAAAGTTGGTTATTTTTCTTACTATTAGGAACTCTGTATCTCTATAAGCACAGGAGGTAAGGCCTGAGTTCCTACCCCTCTGTCTCCTGGGCAGGAGACATTAACACATGCTATGATACCTTCCTGCCTTTTGGTCATCTGCCAAGCAGAATGGGTAACCATTTAATCTGTGCCAAAGCTCTTTTTTCCCCAGGAGAGAAAAGGTCCCTCCTAGCACCCTAGATGAGTACCTACATAGTAGCTACTCAAGAAAATGCAAAATTAATTCAAATATCAAGATTTTTGAAGCCATTTTTCAGCAGCTTCACTGACCTCCTTTACAGCCTGGCTGATTACAGCAGATCTAGTTCGTCTGGACCGGGCTCGGAAATAAAACTCATCATTGTGCAAAGGAACAGGAAGATCAAGCTTGATCCTCTCAGCTGAAAGGTAATAAGGGATGGAGCTTGACCACACCATGGATGGAAGGAGAATCAGAATGAGATTGTTTTGGACACTACAGCAATAGAAAAGTATATCTGCCCTTTGTGGATGGGTAGTCGAAGGGACAGTGAATTAAATGGACGTAGCTGACTTCCAAGTAGAGAGGCTGTGGGACAGATCTTTAGCACTCATGACATTTATTGCTTAACCACCACAGGGAGTGACGATGACACTAATTGAAAAGACCCAGCTACAGTGGGGGAAGCTGTCACCTGTCACAGCCAAGGGCACCTTGTGTCAGGCTCAATGTGACAGTTGGTAGAGTCTTAAAGCAAGCAATCGACCTCAGCACTTTCTTGGCAGCCACCAAAGGAGGGTGGCAAACCTTAAGGAGAACTTTTTCTAAGCAACAGCTTGAGAACATCCTTTGATTTCATCCTGGCCCACCAGCCTTGCGCTTCCCTCCCAATAAATCCTCTTGCAAGAGCTGTTTTTTCCCCTTTAATCTACAGACGATTCAGGATTCTTTTCTGAGAACCAAAACCCTCCAATTACAACTTTTATTCATGAAAATAGAGACTTAACCTTCAGGTGCCTGCATTGTCTTGACAAAGCTCCAGTCATAAAAAATCTCTCGCCCAACTTGGGCACTGATGGATTTGAAGCCATAAATCTTGCTGTTATTAGAGCCACAGTTCTCCAAGCTCATTGCAACAAGTACTCGCCAACCATAAATCCTTGTCTTCTTTTCTAAAAGGACCCATTTTGAATGCTTCAGTGAGATCTGGATTATTCTTTAGCTGTTTGGGTGCTGCTTAAAAAAGACATTAGAGGCAATCTCAGAGCGAAAACGAGTCTCCCGGTGAAGCTTTCAGAGGAATCCCAACACGAGCACAAACAGCATTCCCGAAGCCACGAGGGAAGCGGGTGAAGAATTTTCTTCCTTAAAATATTTTCCTTGCTCTCTAAACATCAATTAAACCGAACTGGAGGCCAGGCACTTAGAGATTCATTGCTTATTTGCAAATGTAGACACCCAGAAATAACAAACCCACACAAATGTTGACCAGATGTTGAGTGATATTTAGATGCAGAGATAAAAAGGTGAGATTGTCGGATCCGGGTAAAAATATACTCCTGAAGTGATTTTAAACCCCAAAGCAATCTGTGAGAAAAAAACCCACCTTTAAAGCAGCATTTCCTTATCTTTGGTAGACAGTGCCAGAGCAATAACCTCTGTAAAGCGGATGGGGTGAGTTATTTTTTCCACTAGTAGTATCAAAAAGGATTTAATTCAGTTTATGACTTGAGAAATGCATGCGTCAGTTTTGAATTCTGGCTTGTTGCACTGAGTAAAAAGGAAAAAAAAAACCCAGACCATTTTTAAATCTTTACAGAGCCTGAATGCTGTTTGCTTACAACTCTGGGTCCCTGAAGAGTACAACACATCCCAGGGTGTTCCCAAGGCCTGAGCTCTGTAAAGGATGTGCGAATAAACCCTTCAAGACAGATGGCAGAGGTGGAAGGACTGAGCAGCAGTAGCACCGACATCAAACCCCATGTTCAGGTACCTTCCTTAAAGATCTCTGTCAGACTTTAAATGAAATCCAGGAGCACTCTGCCAGGTGATGGAAGACCTCCATCTCCTGGGCGTGTTCATACAGCTTTGAATGTATGAACATTTGTGAACACACATCTACTCAAACCTCTGTGAGTTCACCTACGTTGTATTCACACACTACACACCTTGAAATATCGAAAAAATCAATGCCAGAGACCTAAGCTGAACTTCATCAAGATGAACCTTCTCATTTGAAAGGTGATTCGTTGGGGACCAAAACAAGGGGAGGAGAAGAGACTCAGTGTCATCTGCTTCCCAAGGTAAGAGTCCCTTGTATAGAAGAAAGAAGAATCCAGCACTAAGTCAAGAAAAGCACTTTGGATGGCTCAGATAAGAAAAAAGTGGAAATTCTGGAGCACAAGACTCATCTCATCTAGATGCAGATGTGCAAGGCCGGTAGTCATTCTGGGCTTGCTTTGTAGTTATTGAGGTGGGAGATGCTCCTAGAGGGTGTCTACGTTTAGCCCATATCCAGGGCTGAACTATAGCACTTGCTTTATCACTCATTGACCCCTCCCCAGCAGATAAGGGGGATCAGGGAAAGGAGAGGAGCCCCAGGGGTTGGAATGAAAATGGATTTAATGACACAGTAAAACTAACACCAATGCCAATATAAAGTACAGAAAGTTATACTCAAAAAGTGGAAAAACAATTTCACTGTAAATGTCTACTGGGTAAATGGTAAATGGCTACTGAAAGCCTTTGCCAATTCCTGGATGGGTCTGGGTCTTTGTCAAGTAATTCTGGGATGTCCACTCTGGTGGACACATGTCCGTATTGTCACCAGCATATGGTGATCTCTTAACATCTTCAGTAAGAGGCTCAATGAAGACACCAAGAGCAAAGCCATGCTGTGCCCCAGCAGGGGATGGTGATGGCAGTAAGGCCAGGAGAAGGACAACAACCAGGGAACCACCTTACCTCTGCCACAAGGACACCAGTACAGGGAAGGAAAACACCCACACAGAAAGCTGCAAGTGTAATTTGTTGAAACAGTAATGTCTCTAAGCTCAAAGTTCTTTCAGACAAACAGATGCGTACCCCCCAAATAGCCATTACAAGTATTTTCCTCCTACTCAGCAGGAAAAGGCACCAGGGATGATTTAATGGCTTGAGTCATTAGTTGCATATTGATGACAGGGGATCACGCCAAATCCTGAAGCTTGGCAAGGAGGCGGAGATCCCATTATAGTTTCCATGATGCTTGCAAGACCAGAGTGTGAAAGCTCCTTACTGTAGCATTAAAAAAAGGTTTCTTTTTCCCCAGTGAGAGCTGCTGTTGACAAAACAACCTCTTTGGCTAGTGTATACCTGCTTTTTTTTAGAAAGGTGGAGAGCAATGTATGTGCAACCTCCTGGTGCAAGTCACGTAGCAAAGCCAGCGATACCCTCGTGCTGAGCAATCAGCAGCTTGGCCCCTGCTCTTCGCACCAAACATGGTCAGCAGATCTCTTTCTCATTTCCAAGGCTCTGGGCTGTTAGGCAAAGAGACAGTCAGAGCACGGTCCTACAACAACAGTTGTGTCCCCAGAACACAAGGCTGTTGAGTAAATGTTGGCTTTTCTTACATGTTTTCCGGTGCTTGAACTTTCAGGACATTCTTGGGTCTCAGTATCAAGCTTCCCCTAGCAAACAAGTCAGTGGAAAAGTCACTGTTGGAACAAGCCCCAGCATTTCTCACTGGTTCACAAAAGCATTCAGAAAATCACCAATTATCACAAGGCAATAAAACTCTGAGAGCCAGCAAGGGAAGGATTGCTGAAAGATATTGCCTGGAACCCACCACTGGGGACTATTTCCAATGACCACGATTTTTTCCCTGCATGAAAATCAAGCCCCTCACCTAAGCCATAACAGACTGGTAGTCAAACTAAGCCCTAATTCATCGATAAACATGGATTACCAAGCAGGTGGTGTCTGAGGAAGAATTCTCTGTCGATGGCACACGTGGAACTGCCCACGACCCCAGCCATACCGAGAAGGAAGCAAATTTCTTCTCCAGATGGCAAGCTTTACTTCTTCTATTTACAGATATGTCCCCAAGCACCTGAACACTCTCCACGTACACACCGAAATATCGCTTTGCAGGCTGGTGTTTTGAAGTAAAATTTATTTAGTTATTTAGCAACGTTTAAAAACCAGCTCTTCCTGCTGCCTGCTGCCTTCCTCCAAACTGCCTTTTGCAGTCGGCGTCTTCTGCAGGTCTCCTTGGATTCAGCGGATGGGCATCCCTGGAATAAAAACTTTCAGAAAGAGGAAAATAAGCTTTAAAATTAATCCTGGGATTAATTAGGAGGGAGATAGAAGTAGAGAGCTCCAAACTGCCTTACTTCCTAATTAGAGACTGCTCACTTCACAGCCTCATGATCCTGAAGCAGTAAACACAGGGCCAGGTATTTAGCAGCACAAGTCGATAGATCCCCATTGACTTTGCAAAGTCAATTTATGCCTCTTCTACCCAACCTGACACAGGCAGAAATCAGTGATGAGACTCACAATTACTTCCACGGCACTTTGGGTCAGGCCAATAAAAATGATCCATATTTGATAATTCTTACAGGGCTTGGCTGTTCGTGAGATGTTTTTCCCCCTTGCCTCCCCTCCTTCCCTGATCAAAGTCCAGAGAGGTAAATTCCACTTTCTCTCAGCACTGGGCTGTTTCAAGGAACATGTTTCACTTTAATTCATCTCACTGTTTGACAGGATGAGCCAATATCAAACCTTGTTTCTCTATCAAATAACAGCTTTACTCAATTCACAGGAAAAACTCCACTGTTTGCTGAAAAAAAATAAGTTATCCTCTCAGGCTGCCTGGGATCTGACGGAGATGCACAGCGAGGAAGGAGATGCCTTCCCCACTCAGAAGGATGCTGGAGATGTCACAGCAGGTATTTCCTACCCCCCAACTTTTTACGAAGTGTCAACTAAACTTTGAGATCTTAAAAACGTGTTTTGAGTCCCATCAACCCAAACATTTTCCAGGCCATGGTACCTCAGGCTGTGATTTCAAATTGTGTGAAATGTAAGTTTTGTGTAAATTAATGGCTGTGAGTTTAAACTGAGGTGATTTTTTTTTTTTTTCATGCTATTTCATGACATCTCTAAAGATGCTCTTTGTTGCATTTTCCAGAGGCGGAGACAAATGGAATTCATCAGCCGCGGTTCCCAACCACTCTGACAGCTCTGAAGATGACAGACACCAAAAACCCAATACCTGAAGTGTATCCAAACGAGATAAAAATCAAGGATTTTTTCTTAGAACCCAATGCACGCGCGTGCCCCTCCGCACGTCTAACGCCAGGCATCGCTCTGTGGTGACTCGAAATCCAGCAGCAGTTTTTATTGACCGAGCATACGCCAGAAAATCATTTCACAAACGTCAATGGGCTTGAAAGAGAAAATGAAAAATTCATCTAGGGAAAGAGACAAATGAGCCAAACTCATTTCTTCTCCCAGAGTTAACAGGTGTTTAAAGGCTTTTATTCGCCACTGCCGGTGTTAAATCTGTGCGATGAGCTGAAATGCAAACGCACCTTCCTCGCAGAGCCGTTTTACAACGACAGGACCTATGTGGGAGTTCAGTGGAATACTTGGTCAGGAAGTAGTCAAGAGCAGAACTCAAAATCCCTTTCATGCATGAAGCAGTTACGGTGAAAACAAAGTAGGGATGCAAAAACAGCTGAAATGGGATATTTGCGTGGTTCCTTTCAAATCAAAATGTTTCATTTCGGACTTAAAAGGACTTTTCTGCAAAGTACTTTGGAAGCGAAATATAATTTCAAACCCAGATCAAGGTGCTTTTAGTGTCTAGGTCTGAGAACCAAATCCTTCCATCTTCCTCTTCCTTTCAAGTTGAAAGTGAAAGCGTCACAGTCATTTAACCTAAAAGTTTCATTGAAGATGAAATTTAATTGCATGAAGAATGTTGATTTTCATGTTTTCTTGTCTGCTCTGAATGGGAAAAGGACTTGATCTCTCCAGCAAAAACTGTTTTTACATCCAGCAAGGATCTCGGGTGGAAACCACATACATTCTATAATCAGTCATGCAGGGCCAATGGGCTTTACCTTTTTGAGGCAGTTCCCCATTATGGATCCAGTCCTGGCCTCCTAGACCAAAGGTAGCTTGACTATAATGAATTTTTCCAAATATGGCTCTTGTACTTCACTAAGGCAGAAAACTGAGTTATTAGGGTCAAGTACAGCGTAGTTCATTACCCGTCTCTGCCCTGCTACGGGCTTCATGATGCTAAAGAGTGACAGCAGAAATGTACTGGCCTCGTGATGAATTTAATGTGATAATGGTGTTGTTGACTTTAGGGCTGATGACATTTTCCACTTGAGCTTGGAAGGACTGTCTGGCTTGGTTGGAAAGTGGCACTATTAGCTATGGCCCACAAACAACAGAGGCATGAGATCATCTGGTTCTAGAAGAAACAGAAGTTTTCCACACTGTCAGCAGCTACGTTTGTCTACAGGAGAGTTATTTACTATCTCTGAGCTTCAGCTGAAGCGTTTCTAAGAAGCTGGGAATTACCTAACCTTGACAAATGCTGCTAGTCCAATCCCTCGCCTCTGATCCTGGCACAGATCTGTTTCTTCAGAAGGCTGAAAACACAGCAGTGTGGACATCTGTGGGATTTTTAAGTGTCTCTCTTTAATTTTCAGCAAGTCCCCTTGGCCATATGGTCTGACTAAGGCAGAGCACAAGCCCCTGAACCCCAAGGCTGCAGCACACATTTGCAGACCCATCTTAGAGGCTCTATATTCCCATTTAGCAACTTCGTGGCTTCTTAAAAGTGTTTGTTAGTTAATGGATAGCAAAGGTTTCAAGGTGCTCAGTGTAGTGGGTTGTTATTTTTTGGTCTTCATAGACCTAATGAAGATGCAAGGACATATAAAAGTGCAAGAATAGCCCATGGTGTTTGCCAAAACTGGAATGTTCTTTTATTCTTGTTTAAGTCATCAAAGGCAGAAAAAAGCCACCCTGAAACAGTATATTTCCAGAGCACTTTAATGACTCTTAGGTTGAGTGTTGTGATTTTGAACCGTGGAATCACAGGATTGCTGAAATTTCTTCCAATCCCAGCTGCCACATCCAGCTTGAACAAATTCTGGGTATAGCACCAGTGGGCAAAGATCTAGAAGCAATTGTCTGTAAATACCATCCGGACCCACCTCAATTGGCAGCCAAAGTTTAAGACCCATCTCCTCTGCCCACCATCTCCATCTCCATCTCCCTCCCACTCTCGTGCTGGGGCTCCCCAGGTGATTTTGGAGGTCAGCTCCCCTCCATGCAGCTGGGGTTGGTGGAAAACACTCAGCTTCCTTCTCTGTAATTAGTGGCTCTCAGCCTGGCTGAGCAAATGCTGTGATTCCTGTTCCTGGATGCGCTATGCATCAAATTCTTCTGGTAATCATGATTTAAAACTCATAGAGTGGTAGATTGAAGGTAAGCAAGTGTGCTCTCTTACAAAGGGACATTGAGCCCTGGGAAAGTTCTGGGCATGCTCATTGAGGCCCTGGGCTGGCTATCAGTGCAGGAAAGCAGGGAGGTGAGCTTCAAAACAAGCTAAGAACTAATGGGAGTGGAATGTGATAAAATTCACAAACTAGAGGTGACCAGGGCACCTGCTCCCCAAATGCAACATCAGAAGGGGCAGGGAATGGCCCCAGAGACCTTTCTAAGACAGGGGCAACCCTGTCATCCAGTAGATAATGAAGCTGCAGCACTTGTTGACATAGGATCTGAAGCATCCAAAGTTGTCTCAGGAGGGGATGAGATAGGCTCAGAGGTTCCTGGATGGAACTGAGCAATAGTCCAGTGACATCTCCAGCAAATCGGAGTGGAGGTACAGGGGAGATGACAGACTCCTTGTGCTTTACCCCTGAAAGTTCACGGCTTGCAAGTGTATGAGTCCTGCTCATGCTCCTGATGTAACAAAAGGAGGAAGGATGCAGATAACTACAGGTGACAAGACCTGGATAAAGGAAGACGTGTGTGGGAATGAAGGGGTCAAAGCACAGGGGGGAGGACTCGCAGTTGTCATTGCCACCTGATCTAGATAGCTGAGATCTGACCATGCAGACACCCTTGTGTGCTCGGGGACAATGGAAGAGTGGTTCTCCTTGAGGATGGGGCAGATCTTCAGGAGCTAATGCACCTGGAAACTGTCACCTAAGCCTAGCAGCTGTAGGATGTTTCTTGATCCTGACTCACCACCCAGTTCATCGGATGAGCAGGGGGGGCTGGGACCAGTTCACTTCATAGACTTGTGCCCACAGGGTAGCACAGGGACATCCTGCAAGGCACAGCATCACCTGGAGCACGTTGCATGGAGGAATACCCTGCCCCAGTCAGTGCTCCCTTGCTGTTGCTCTCTCCATCCCAGTCCCAGCTTCCTCTTGGCTTCCTCTTCCTCACTACAGTCACAATGGATTCAACTGATGCCAAAATATGCAGGTGATCTGGAGATGAAGCACCAGCCAACCCAACCTGGGCTGCACGCTGGAGTCTCACGTGCAGCTGGGCTCCATTTCACCAGGAGCAGCAGAGCATTTGCTTTTGGGGAGGGACTGGGCAATGGGAAGCATCTAAAGCTGTCAACAAAAAAAATGCAGCAACTTCAATGCTGCTGTAAAAGTGTTAATAGGAGATAAATAACTTCCCTTCTCAGCTCAGCTGTAGGACAGAGGTTTTGCATCACCTTTGACATTTAACTTCTTGGCAGCTGTTTGGACTGAGTAAAAAACCACCCTTCCCCCATAGGATTACAGGACCCTTTCCTGGGGTTTCTATGGAAACCCAGCTGCTTTTAAAAAATGTCTGCTCCTTCCTCCAGTGGAAGAGATTCAAACAGCAGATTTCCTCCTGACCACCCCTTTGGGTGGGCTGTTTGCTCATGGACCCACCAGATCAAGGGCTCTTCTTTGCTCCAGCTTGGCCGTTGCTTTTGCTGCTGGTTAAAGCAGCAGCTAAATTCAAAAAGGCATCACAGGATGCAAACACTGAGCCACGAAGAGCCCTGAACTCCCAGAAGGCAGGAGTTACTTCCAAAGTTCTCCAGTGTTTGATGAGACCATGGGCTGAAGGTCCCTCACCCTGGCCAGACCCACACTTACGCAGCAGCTCAGCTTTATTCACCATACAGTCCAGCCACTGGGCAAAGTCTGAAGGACTCTGGGGTCTGCACCAAGTGCATCTTAGCATCTCTTTTGCATGAAAGCCTGCCAGAGAACGTCCTGATGTGTCCACGCCTGGTGCACCGGCATCAGCTGCAGACCGGACAAGCATGGTCCCTCCCCCAGGCCACGTGCAGCCTCTGATCCAGCTGAATTCTGCACTGGGATGGAATTGTCACCCCAAACCCAACAGCCTCCTGACACCCATCACTTCTGACAGGAACGGCTGCCTGCCCGTGTTTGCCATAACAACCGTCTCCAGGCACTCGGGCATCCTGGGAGCGCAAGTCCCGGCACTTTAAATCCGTCTAAACAGTTTCACAGACAAAACATCTTGTCAGCATCTACACAATCTCTCCTGATTGAACCAGTGATGGATGTGACACATCAAAAACATAATGCTTCTACTCCTCTGCTTGCTAAAGCTCTCTCGGAGGGGCTGGGGAAGCGGCTTAGGGAAGCACAGGGCAGGGGACCCTTGCTTTGCTGCCATACAAAGCGCGTTCAGAAGACATCCTGTGATTACTAGCTTGCATTAAAGCACAAATTGTTACTTATCCTCCCATCTTCTCATGCAGCCCTGACAGTTTGTCTAAATAGCACCATAGATGGTTTAGGGCTGCAGTGCTTGGCAGAGGCAGGGGGTAGCGGGGTTTGCAGATGTTCGCCTCGTGTTTTGCCAACTATTTGCTCTGTCTGCCTCTCCAAATTGCTGGGGCGGAGAGAAAAGAGGACCCTGGGACAAGAAGATCTCCAGGGATGAACACCGGGGTTTGCAGCATTTCAAGGTTAAAAGATCCGGGGCCAGAAATGTCGCGATGAGGATTTTGCACGGGGAACTGATCTCAGCACTGCAGAGACTCGGCGAGCTGCTGGCAGGGAGTGGAGGGATGAGCAGCTCCCAGGCAAGGGCTTGAGGCCCAGCCAAGGATCTGGCATGCTTTGAGGGTTTTGTGGGCAGGCAGCTTGCCAGTCCTATCCTCTGCTTCCTAATAGCTCAACAGACTCCTGCATGTCCAGGTGTGGGTACCCACCCATCCCTCTGCCTTCATCTGGGTGGGTCTGGAGGTCTCTGCCCCTCCAGAAGCCCCAAGCAAGATACTTCCCCCCAGAATAATGAGATTTTGCTTTAAAGTAAGGAGATTTAAATGAAAAGGACACAAGTACCTTTACTGCCTGGCATTTCAGCTCTGTCAGTGCCACTCGCAACCTTTCCCCTGCAACTCGGAGCCCAGAGCCCTGCTTGGTAGTGGCGTCAGCGCGCGAGCTCGCGTTTCACTGGAAGAGCTGATGCTCTAAGGAAAAGGTGAAGTTTTGCAGGATTCATGATAAAATCTCCAGAGCTGGCAGCCCTGGAATCAGCAGTGTACATTTCCAGCCCTTCTCCCTGGCACAGACAGCTGTCAAGCTGACGACGCGCTGCCAAAGCTCGAGTGTGTCCAGATTATTTAGCAAATACACACGAGTGCTTCTTCAGCAGCAAAGCCACAAACAAGTCACTAATCCAAAAGAAAAAAAAAAAAACCACGGAAAGCAAACCTGGAATTCAAAGGGATGACTGCAAGTTTGCTATTCCTGGCCGTGCTTGGAGTGTAGAGACCCGAGGAATTCTGGCGGTAGGATGAAACACAATTCCTGCTGTCGGTCATGTGATGGAAAGTGCGTTAGGTCTGTGAGGAAAGCAGCACGGGTGAGGGTTTTTTCTGTGTTAACAGCACGGGACTTTCACCTAATGCCTTCCCCTGACTCTTCTCCATCCAGGGCAGCCTTCCTGCCAACGCCTTGCACTGCAAGAACCTTGCATCTACCCAGACTGGGGAGGAGGAGGCTGTTTGCACAATAGGAGCGGGCACTGCTGTGACTGACTTCTGATGAGCTGAATCCCAGGGGGAGCCCAGGGACTGGGGCTGAAGGGCAGGACCTGGTGCGTGGCCCATTATATATTGCTTTAATATGTCATTAGCGTGCACCTCCCCAAGGCATTCCTGGTTTTCTTCATGAAAGATTAAAGAGGAGGCAATTTCTACTAATCGGACCATTTTTCCAGCTTGCTGTCTGACATTCTGCTGGAGGGGGAAGAGACGACTGCCTCTTTTTGCTCCAAACATCCTGAGGATGAGGATCATCTCCCAGCCAAAACATCCTGCAGCCAGACCTTCCCGGGAGGCACCAAGGGTGCGACCCAGCTGCCTCTGGGGTGGGTCTGTGGGCAGCCCCTCTGCTCCTGCCTGCTCTTCTAAATCCTACTCCAGAGCCTCCCCAGGCAGCATGTTCACGGGGGAAAATCCTCCTTCAGATGGTTAATACAATACCGAGCCTTCCCGTCAGAGCTCTCAGCTCTCGCTGGGGTTACTCAAGGCTTTTTACTGGCAGGAATAACAGCAACAAAACAATATACATATATATTTTTTTTTCTTTTTTTTGCTATTAACCTGCTAAAAGCTGGTTCATGGACTATGTGAAATGATACCCGAAGAGAGGCGACCCAAAGCATGTGTGTGTGTGACCAGCTCTGGGTGCCAGCATCCTCAGGGCTGAGAGTGTTTCCTGCTGAGGTGGCTCTGGCTGGGAGCACAGGGGTTGTGCCTGACAGTGGTTTATTTGCTGGCTCCTGTCAATCATTTTCCCACCCCAAGCAGGCAAAACAAAGTGAGGGGAACGATCATGGGCAGCACTACTGGAGCCTCGGTCTCCTTCTCCTGCCAAGTGTAAAACAAACTCACAGGGAGTGACAAGGACTCGCTGAAGGGGAATAAAACACAGTGCAATTCTTTTGACAACAAGTTTTTTCCCGGTAAAAAAAATGTCAGGTCGTCAAACCCAAAGCTTTTCTACAGCGTGAGGACAGTGTCTGGTGCACAAGGGAGCATTTTGTTTACGTTGAAGCAAACAATTTCTTTTCAAGCTCTATTGAGAAGAAACACATCCTTTTTTCCCTTTGAATCAGAGTAACCCTTTGTTTAGCCTAAATGAATTATTACATCAAAGGTGTCATGCTGGCACCTGCAATCCCAATCCAGCCAGCTCCGGGCCTCTCAAGTCCATACCCCAAGACTGGCTGTCTTGTCAACACCGTGCTCTGGATCAGGGTCAGGCTTTTCATCAGCATTGCTTAGTAGAGTCAAACTCCCCAGACAAGGAGGTTTTTGCACATGATTCCTCTTTCTGCAACGAGCTCTGAGCAGGAGATGCTTCTGCTCCAGCCTGGAGAGCTGTGCCGCATTCAGCGTGCAGCCCAAGGGGGAAAGCCCTTATCTTCAGCGAGCACCAACCCCTAAGGATCCAGACAGAAAATCAATAGGAGTGCAGAGATTTGCTGGCTCTCAAGTGCTAAGGAGATAGGAGCCCATCACGCGTGATTAGATGTGCTGATTATCTGCTGATTTGCAGCAGAGGGATTCCCTTAGCAACTGCCTCTGGCTCCCTGTCCCTCATCCGTCCTTCTCCCCCTTCTGTTGTCACCTCTCTTGGGTCAGCACAAGGTGGGGTTCTGTTTTCACACATCCCTGAGCTCTGGGATGTTGTGCAAAGGTCTGCTTGTGTTGGAGAGAGTGAGGGAGCACGGCGAAGGGGTGGGTGCTCCTGAAAAGGTCCCAGTTTGTTTTCGCCCCCGGGATGCCACCTTTTACTGAGGATCTTGCACTCATGTCAAAACTCAGCCATAAAGGCAAACTGAACTAGTCCATTTTAAACTGCCCAGGTTTCACTGTACTCCAGTTTAAGCTGCTTCTCAGAGTTATTATTTAGGATTTTCCTGAGTCAGGATGACGAGGTTGTCTCACAGGCCTGCAAGTTACAGCCAGGACAGAGGAAACACAGAACCCCCTTGCAGGGCAGGGTTTTCTGGTGACCAAAGCAATGGCAGTAATTGGCAGCAGCATGGAGCTCCATGGCTGGTTGATGCTAGTCCTTTACTTCCTAAATAGCTAATCACTATTAGCCTATGTGTGCATTCATTTGCATACGTAAACACCATCTCTACATGGGCTCTGCATGGGTGGATGCAGCTCCTCTGCAAAGTGGGCAGATTTTTCGGTTTCTCTAAGTTGAGTAAGGTGCCTTGAGCAGCACAATCCACACCTAGAAACACTGCAGTCACGTTTTCAGGAGCTTATCATGCTTCCAACCAGGCAAAGCTCCAAGGTCTTCCAAAGGATCTGCAAAGGAGGAAATGTGTCTGCTGGTGTAGAATTGTTCATTGCCTTTCCAGCCTTTATCTCCTCCTGAGACAGTTCCTGATTCTACACAATCTTTAAAGAAGAGAATCAGTAAATACCTTGAATAGGAAAAGAGGGAATTATGAAAATCATGTGTCTTAAGAGCTAACAACAACAACAACAACATGATTTCAGTTGTCTTGAAGCTTAAGTTCCCTCTCTTGACATGCTGGGGACACTGGAAAGAATATGGCCTGAAGTGACTGGACAGAGCAATCCACGTCAGCCTTCCAGCAGGGCTCTGCTCTGAGCTGTGGCACAGACTGGTGGTTCGACTGGGCTCCCCTTGGTTCCATTCTCCTCCTGCATCCCATCCTTGGTAGCAGTTAAATCAATCCCCATCTTCCTCTTGCCTTCTCCACTTAGGCTGTGAGATACCAACGGAGGCTGTGAGGATGCTGAAGGGCCTGGAACATCTCTGTGATGGGGAAAGGCTGAGGGACCTGGGGCTGTTCAGCCTGGAGAAGAGAAGCCTGAGAGGGGATCTGGTGAATGGTTACAGGGATCTGCAGGGTGGGGGGCAAGGAGAAGGGGCCAGGCTCTTGTCAGTGGTGCCCTGGGACAGGATGAGGGGCAATGGGCACAAACTGGAACAGAGCAAGTTCCACCTCAACTGGAGGAAAAAATTCTTTGCTGTGAAGGTGACAGAGCCTGTGCCAGGCTGCCCAGAGAGGCTGTGGAGTCTCCTTCTCTGGAGCCTTTCCAACCCCCCCTGGCTCTGTTCCTGTGTGGGCTGCCCTGGGTGCCCCTGCTCTGGCAGGGGGGTTGGACTCCATGATCTCCAGAGGTCCCTTCTCAATCCCTACCATTCTAGGATTCTAGGATTCTATGAGAGGCTGCTGCGGTCCATATTTTGGACAGCTGTGTTCTGCCCTTCAACAGGCCTTCCAAACCTTTTCATGCAAATATCAGGGAATCTATAATTAGATCTGCAATCATCCCTAAGAGTGGCTTGCAAAGACTATTTTGTGTTTCCATCACTTCTGATGCAGTGCTTAGCATTGGACTGAAAGAAGTGGGAGTGGTAGACAGCAAAGCATTTCACTGCCAGCCAGAGGTGAGAAAGAAGAGGAAAACATTTAACCCTACTTTTCTTTCTTCTGCAGTGCATCTGCTCTTAAATATTAGCACGAGCAGGTACAGTCTGAATACAATACTACAATGCTTTTGTCTTTATGATGCTTACAGCTGTAAACCAGCCAAGTATGACATGCAAGTTCCCTAAAAGAGCTTAACCACTTGCAAGCCTCAGCACAATCCACACGAGCCTTAGCTCTTCTCAGAATAAGGCAATTGTACTGAAATATTTCTACTGAACCCCCGAACCACTGCCCAGGACTGACAGCTGGAAGAAGCAGGAGGAATAGAAAGTACGTGCCCTCAGATGAGCTGGAAATCCTGGCTCTGCTTTTTAGGCTAACAGAAATGATTTTTTTAATGTTTTTGCATTCTGGAAAGGCAAGAATGCTTTGTGGCTCACGGTACTTATGAGTTTAGACTGCTGAGGTCTCTTCAGGGTCCATCTCCTTTACCACTGTTGTGGCCATTAAATAGAAGTTTAGGTGAGAAGGAAGCTCAGAAGGAATAGTTGCAGGTACCTATAATAAATACCTTAAACAGAACTAGGCAGCACTAAAAAAAAATGGAAATTCACCCTAAGGAACAGCTTTGATATAAGCAGCTACAGCTGGCTGCTTGGGCATAAGGAAGAGCAGAGAAATCTGAACCTGCAGCTGAACTGCTGAGCCCCAGGAGGGAAAGGGTCCTGCCAGCACCCTCCTGCCAACCCTGAGCACTCTCTACCAACTGCCTCCAAGGAACGAAACTTGTCCCTGCATGAGCCTAGTGTACCCTGGCAGCACCGGTGTGCCTCTGTGGGGAAACAGGGAAAGAAACAGGAAGGACTAGGGGGTCTCATTAGCAGCTTAATTGCATAAAGAAAGTTCCTAGGATTACAAAAAAAAACTTCTGCCCAGTGAATAGTTCTTCTTTTCAATTAGAGGGAAATATCTACCTGCTCAGATCAGGCTCCTGCCAGTGGGATGCTCATTAACCTAGATGTATTTGCTTTGTTGGACTTGGCTGATAATTGAAGTCTTTCCTTCTGCTTCCCTTGGGAATGAAAGGGTCTTACTGTCTGCATTAACTGCTGTGAATAATCCTTGAGGCAGCGGGCTCGTCTGGGGGAATGTATCTGGAACAGGCAAAGAGTCTTTCTGCAGGGGAACCTAAGCTGGGACCAGCCCTGGGCAGTGCTCCTCCAAAGCTGAGCCTGGGTGAGAGCCAAAGGAGAGGGTGGCAGGAGGCTCTTCCCTAACTTGTGCTAGCGGTGGCTTTAGGACCTCTGTCCCAGCTCTAGATGCTCTATACAAGGGGTGGCATCCTGCTGCTCAGGGATGCTGGGAAGGAGGAGCTTTGAGGCTCTGAGCTGATAAGCCAGGCGTGCAGCTCCCTCTTGCAAGAGCTGCAGAGAAGCGAATGGTTTATGAGGGCTCCAAGTGATGCAGCCCTGGCTGCGATGGTGGAGGAGATTCAGATCATCTTAAGGATTGGAGCAAGCTCCTCCAGCATCCCCAGCTTGCATTCTCACGTGGTTGGGCCTTCTGAGCCCAACAAGGGGTTGTCACTCCCTGGAGCACAGAGCCCAGCCAGGCTGAGCCTTCCCCATCCTACTGCAGCCATGGGGCAGGGAGTGACAGAGCTACCAGGGAGTGACAGAGCTACCAGGGAGTGAGGGGTCCTATCCTGCTGCACCCCCCTCTGCCATCGTGGGGGCACTCTCGGTGTCCTGCTAGAGAAAGCTGCTCTTCAGAAAGCAGAAAACACCCCCTATTCCTCCTCCCCTTTCTGAAAGCAGATGGAGCTCTCTCTTTTTTGCCTATTTCCTGGCTCTGGCAGGTCCAATGCTTATTTGTCCTGACAGTTACTGGCCAAAATCTCTAGTGTGAAACACCCTCCCCCAGACAGAGCATGAAAGGCTGCCAAAGGAAACAGCTGGTATTTTACCCTGGAGTGTGAATGGGCTCCCACACTGCCGGGTGGGCAGCGAGTGGGGCATCTGAGTGTTCCTCTATCCTTTAAACCTCAGACTATGCAGACAGAAAGGATTCCACACAGACTCAGGGTGAGGAAGACTCCACGCAAAAGGCCCTGGCCTGCATCCAGACACCCTTATGCTACATCCAGTGGGGGATCAGTGATGCCACAGCCCCATGGGGCATTGCCTGTGCCTTCTCCAGTTCAGCAGCCTCTCAATTAAAAATCTCCCTACCACCCTGAGGCACAAATATGTTACTGTGTGGGACTGTTCTGCTTTTAACACAGCACCAGTAGCTGCTGTTGGCAGCAGCTCAGCACCTTCCTGCTGGCTGAGGGCGGCTGCATTGCTCGTGCAATGGGTGATGAAGCTTTAGTGCATCTGGGATTGGAGGGAGGACCCATAAATTCAGCCCAGCTCTCTTGGGGCTGACTGCCCCAGCTGTAAAGCAGAGGTGTCAGCACCCCACGGGGATGAGGGGCTCAAGAGTGTGAAGCTATGAAGGGATGCCAGTGGCTTCATCCCTGCTGAGGATTGGCTCCCCGGTGAGCAGAGGTGAGCTGGAGGATGGGCCAGAGGCAGTTTGTCTTTCCTGCAGCCCCCCATGCTGGGTTTTTGGTAAGCATTTCAGACTCTCTATTCTCTGCGTACTTCTTCACCTGGCAGACCCCTCAGACCGAGATGACTGAGCAAATTCATCCAAGTCCAGAATCCCATAACTCTGAGATACCAGGTTTTTCATTTCCTTGAGCAGTCCTTTCTCTTTCAAGCTCTCCAAAGGCACCGAGCCAGGGAGTTCAGCCCTGCCTCTGCCTGTTCTCACTGCAAGGAGAGAGAGAGCTCAGGTCCGGAGAGGCTGCCTGTGTGTTTGCTCAGAAGTGGCCCTCCTGCCTGCACGCTGCTTCCCAGCTCCAGGACTGATGCTGAGAAAAGCACTTTGAGCACAAAGCTAGCTAGAGAGCTCTGGTGCCAAGCTGCTGACTTACACGTGGGATTAATCCTTACCTCCCAAATCTTCTCACTTTAAGGAGGAAAAGAAATGTTCTGTCAATGCCCAGTAAGTTCTATCCCCACGGGAGGGAAACAGGCAAGAAATGCAGCAGCCCAGGGTGTCAGGATCAAAGTTTTAACTCCTTCAGAGCTCAACAGCCATCAGAAGCATCACTTGTGTACACCCAAGCACCTCCTGGTCACAAATGCCAGCTGGGTGACAGCCCAGCTCCCTTGGCAGGGCACAGCAGCTCCTCTTAACTTCCAGAGGTGGAAACATCTGGGTCATTTGAGAAGCAAAGCGTCTGTCTCTAGCTGGTGAGCGCTTCCAGGCAGCTGCTGGAATTTGGCACAGCCAGCCCCGAGCTCTCCAGCGGGCCCTGCTGGGGTGGAGATGTGTTCTCAGACCTGCTGTCATGCCCTTGGGTGTGTGGGGCTTGTGCAGGGTCTGGTGCTCTGCCTCAAACTGGATGTGAAAGTTTGCTGGACGGTTTAGCACAGACCCTTACGCTCTGCAGCCTCTGCGAGGCAGTGGCTTGACCCTTTCTCTCCTAATCTGCTTGCTTTTCAGGAGCAAAACGTCTTTCTGCTCTGGATTGTAACCCGTTCCTCATGCAGAGCTTGGGAAAAGGCATCCACATACCCACCCCCCTGCTTGTCTGGGCTTTGCTTGAGCCCCTGCCCTGGGCTGAACCAGGGGAGCCAGAGACCTACCAGAAATGTGTAGGTTGAGCAGGAAACCCATCTCTGCCCTCTCCTGTTGGGGTCAATGCTGCTGAAGCTTGGACTGAAAGGACACTTTTCTCAGCTCCTTGTAAATGCCAGGGCAGACGCTGCTGCTTGGAGATGTGAGCAGCCTCTGGGGCTACTGATCTGCTTTGGTCCCTCGTCGGGGTGTAGGGTTCAAAGCCCATCCCCCTCACTGCCCTCCCAGCACTGCCAGAGCACTCTGGGGCTGTGCAGGGCTCAGGTTGAGAATGTTCCTCAGCGTTTTCCCTCCTTCCCTGCCATGTCATGGTTTCTCTCAGGGCATCTCTGAGCCAGCGGGTCAGACCGGGGTGCTTTGTGTGCCCACGTCTGTTCTGATCCCAGCTTCTGGGCTGCGGTGTTTCTCAGATACCTGCTATTTCTGAAGGGATTTAATGTCAAAATCCCCAGGAATTCAGAGGAACTTGGACTTCAAAAGCTTTGAAAAAGTGATCTCCAGGCAAGCATGAACTCGACAGGGCATAGCTACCCAAATTATAAAGTCTGCTCCGTGCCCAGACTGTGAGAACGTTTCGCATGCATCTTGCAGAGGTCCCACATCTGCTGACTCCAGTTTGCTCGGTTCCTCTCTACCGCTCTCCTCCTCTCGACACAATGCCCTTGGAGCAAGAATGAGGGAGCATCTGCAGTTCCTCTGCACTGCCATTTTGTTCTAAGCATTTAGGTAGTTTTTGGTGGAAGACTGGGGGAAAAGGCTTAGGAAGAGTGGGGTGAGACATCCTCCCCAGCTATTGCAAAGCAAGACTTGGTTGAAGGCACTTGCTGGATGCCTGTTCCAAATCCCTCTGTCTTTCATCGATAAAGGTGAAAGCAGAGCCTGCAGGGTTCACGAGTTCCTCAGTCCTCAGAAGGCTCAGCTCTCCCCAAAACCACTTCAGATGTTTGGCTGACATTGTTAAGAATCTGAATGCTGGAGACCCCACTTACCTAGTGACCTATCACAGCATTTCCTTTTCCATTCCATTCTGAATCTCTTCTTAATGTCTAACCTAAGTCCTTTTTCCTATAATTTAAACCCATTATTTCTCATGTCATCCCCCATGGACAAGGAGATTTCATTACTGCCTCCCTCTTCCCAAATCTCTCCCAGGCACCTGAGGGGTATGTTTACCTTGCCACCATCCTTGGAAAACAGACTGTTGCCATTATCTCTAGCAAACAGATGGGAGCCGAGGAGCTAAGGGTGGAGTTTCTTGCTTAATTTTAGATAGCCAGAAGTTAGAATTGTAAACTAGTTGTGTGACGCTCACTATTGTATCCAACAGAGACTCCTCCAGCTGGGACTAGCCTGGAAGGGCTTCTCTGTGCAACTCTCAATCCTATCATAGAATAATGGAATGGTTTGGGTTGGAAGGTGCCTTCAAGATGATTACATTCCAACCCCCCTGCCATGGGCAGGGACACCTCCCACTAGAGCAGGGTGCTCACAGCCCCTGCCAACCTGGTCCTGAACACATCCAGTGCTGGAGCATCCACAGCATCTTCGAGGAATATCTCAGGGAAAAAAAAAAAGTTCATTTCAAGTTTGCTTATAACGCTGTCTTTCATCTGCAAAGCAACTGCCTCCCTTCATCCGAGCAAGCAGCAGATATTGGGTGCTCCTTGCTTTTGATTGCTTTTTAACACCAAGTTTGTGTTATGTTTGATTTTTTTGGCAGGAGCAGAAGACTGTAACAAGTGGGAGGTAAAGCTCGGCTAGTTTGGAGAACAGGAGATATAATAATTATTTTTTTTTTCCCCCAGTTTAAAAAAGGATAAATTAGTTTGATATTAATACATGTTGTAAATTCAAGCTGTTAATTGGAAGAAATGAGAACGTAAACATTTCAGTCTTTTTAGTGTTTGTCTCAATCTGGCACGTTGAGAATGAAACAAGCTTTGATTATTTTCCATTTGAAGTGATGTTTCAGTTTGAAACCTCCTTCAATTTGGCTTTTTATTAACTGAAAATCACTCAAATGCTAAGATTAGAAAAGATTTATTCAGTTCATTCCTAAAGTGTTTTTTATATCATTTTTTTCCAATTCATTAATACTCTGAAGATCACTTTTCTTTTCCCCTCTTCCTCTAGAATCACCAGCTGACCAACCGATTCCTTCTTTGCTCAGCTCAGTGCAAGTGTGGGTTGAATGGGAATTTCGGCCCTGGCAAAAGGGGGAGCAGGAGAAATGGGGCTGAGCAGGGCTGATTTGCTGCCTGAGCTCGCAGAGAGATGCTGCCTTTTGGCTCATAAAAACTTACCACCCCTTCTCTGAAAAAATCCCAACATGTTGACAGTTGCTCTTTGCTGAGCTCGAACAAAGTAAAACCAAACCCAAAGTAATAAATAATAGGAGAGGAAGACAGAGAATTCTTTGAGATGGAGTATTTTGTTTTGAGATGCTTTATTCTGAGCAGGGGATTTCTTAAAATAAGAGGTTAAAAAAAAAGACAAAGATCAGTGAGCTTCACAGTAAATGAAAACCAGCAAGGTTTTGCTGTACCAGCAGCTAGTAGAATATTCCTACTCTTACACTTCATTTTTTTTTTTCCCAAACAGCACCACATTGTAGGTTAGCCCCAAATCCTGATTAACCAGACAAAAACTAATGGAGCTGGAAAACTCTGAGCCAGCTCTGCTTGTGAACCAGAGGATCTTTGCCAGCGAAGCTGTGCCGGGTGACAGCTCCCGACCCCAAATAGCTCCCGTGGTAATCTCTGAATCCCAGGACCACCAGCTCTTGCCACGCGGTGTTAACAAGGTCCCGTCTGAGGTCGGTGGTGTATCCCTTCCCCAGAGCCTTGCTAGAGCTGCCAGTCCCAGGTTGTCTCTGGCGAGAGGCCCCGGGGGGACATGGCCATGAGCTTGTTGATGCCATCGGATGTTAATGCTTGCCTCCATCTGCTAATGTGCCCCGCTGCCTCTCTCCAAGTCTCCTGCCCATCGCACGCAAAGACTTGCGCTGTTTCAAGTACCAAAGGGATCTGGTTTAGCAGGGCAGCTTGGAAACCCACTTAATGGGCCCTTGTTACCCAGCCGCCCTGCTTCCCTGGGATGTTTGCCAAGGAAGCGGGATCAGGGTAGCACATTTCAATGGGTGAGTGACAGCTCAGCATCCCACCAAGCAGAACGATTTGTGGCGTTCACGTCTCCTGACCACGCTAGCTGCGAGTACAGTGGAACCAGGACATAGCAGTAAGAGTTTATGGCTCTTTTTGGCTCAATTCCCAGATCTGGTCCAGCTAATGCAAAGACCGCTGCCGTGGCAGGACCTCTTTGATATGAGTTGTGGGTAGCTGCTAAAATAGTTGGGCTTGTAAAGCGGAACAGTATCTTTTCCAGAACAAGACACAGACTGCTTGGATGATGCCTCCCTTTCTCCAGGAATGTGAAATCTCTGCAATATCTTCTAGCAAGTCTTGTCCTTGGCTTGGGTCCATGCGAAGATTGGCTTGGCTGGTTGGATCTATACGAAGTAACTCAAGAAGGAAAACAGCCCCCTGAGATCTGTATCTTCTGAGATGGTTTGTGATGAATTTCAGAGCCTGCGTTATCTTGTTCAATACCACACTGATGAATAGCAGGGATGGGCAATGTCTGTCATCTGCAGCAGAATTCCTTTAGATGATCACAGGACAAGAGAATCGTGTTCCTGATTACCACAGCTTCCTAAAGTATTAGATGGTAATGGCAAATATCCCCAGTTTTTCTCTATCCTGGTATCAAAAGTCTTCCCTTGGTCCTGTGACTGGCAGGTGGAAGGACACTTCCCAAAGACTCCTGAAGAGTAGAATTCTGCATCTGAAGAGGGACCATGCTCCTCACTTCCAGGTGGTGCTGCAAGTGACAACAGACTGTGGGAACCAGTTCCTTGCTTACAATGAAAAGGCGACTTATGTGTGGTGGGGAGAGACACAATCATCATCCGGGAGAGGGGATTTTTGCTCAAGTCCTCTGCAGTTACAATCAGTGTTCATTCACAGCAAGCATCATTTGCAGAAGACCTAGACAAACATTCCAGCCCATTCTGTATCAAAGCAGAGGAAACTAAATCACTCCCTTTTAGCACATCCCACAGGAGTCTGAGCAGAAATGAAAGCAGACTGCACCCTAACATCTCCAAAGAGAAGCCTCAGCCACCTTTACTAGCTAACTCTGCAGGCTACGTGCTCAGCCCCGACAGGAACACGGTGCTACATTTCAGAACTGGAGAACCTGAACAACAACCAGAAAGGCCTGCAGCCATCGGTCACATCTTGCAGCCATCAGTCAAATATCACCACCTAGAAGCAACACAGGAGATGTCTCAGGGGAGACCAGTTTCTCCTACGCACACCACACCTGAAGCACACACACTCTGACATCATCAACCCAATGTACAATAACAATGCAAGAGATTCTACCACAGCTGTGAGGAAGAAGGGGAGGGATTCAGGAGTATTTTGGTGTCTGCAATTTGGAGGCCAGAAAAAATGGATGCTGAGGAGCCGTTCTTTGGAAGAAGTTTTCAAATGAAAGTTTAAGCCTGCTGGGCAGTGGTTGGATCTTCTGGAAGATGACGGAGGAGGTCTTGCTTTTGACATTGTATTTTTTTTAGGTATTTCTTAACCTAGAGATGACAACTGTTTCGGGGGATGGGGAAAGATGACATTCAAAGGCTGTCTGAAATCCAAAATTGTACCTAATATCCTCTCCTTAAAGCACAGGCTGTGAAATGATTCTTCACAAGACCATGAGGTGTTCAGTGCTGTGGGTATTCTCATGCGGTCAGTCCTGACCCACTGTCCTCTTCTTATGGCCAGTGACTGAGTAGGTGGCACCTCCTGGGCAATGCCTATGGTAGAGATACCCATAGTGACATCCCTCTTTGGGATGGCTGGTCCAAGCTTGGGATCGTGCCAAGTATCGGGTTCAGTGCTTCTCCTTCTCCCTGCATGGCCACATCACAAAGCTGTGGTGTTTGGTGATTCATGTTACTCCCATCCAGTGGCAGCTGTGGAGAAAGGAAACACATGACACTGACATAATCCTTGCTCCTCCCATGCCAACATCCCGTTCTGCCTGTCTTGGGGGGGTATCCATTGATAAAGGGTCATGATCTCCTTCCCTTTGGCATAAAGAGGTCTAGCACTCTTCCCTTCCATCTGGTCTACCTCACCGCCCCCTTGCCCTCCAGAACAAACAACATTGAAAAGATTCAAGCTGATCTTATCAGTGCTTTGCCACTACCACAGCCTTCTGGTCGAACACATCCAGGACAGACTGCAACCACATCCCTGAGACGCGTCCTCAAGGGCATGGCACACACACCAAGACTTAGCTCCTCCTAGGATATACGTTACCGCACGCATTCTGCCTTTCACCTCCTCAGTGGGCGTCAGGACCTCACTTATGGACCTCAAGCTGCAGAATAGCTGAACCTTCAGAAGGAAGTGCAGAGGTGGGCTGCCTACTGGCTCTAGCATTTGCTGAGGGGGTGTTTGGCTGTTCCTGCCAGAAGCAAAAGCTGCTCTGCATGGACCTGTTAAAAAAGAGTAAGTCTGGCTGTAAATAGGCATTTCACCATGATCACACTGCTCACAAATGTAATTGAGGAGAGGGGACTTCTCACCAGCATGCATGCAGAACGAAGAGAGCTATCCTAATGGAAACCCAGAAGGGCTAAAACTTATTCCCAGCAATTACTTGCCCCAAATGAACACGACAAGCTAGTGAAGCTGTAACAGCGTGTACTACACCAAGAACAATCCAAACCAGTGTTACTTCATTGAGAAGGTCCTACCAACAAAGCTTGGAGTAGAGCCTACCAGCCATCTCTGAGTTATATCTTCCACTGTTGCAGTTACTTCAACAAGGCTGAGAAAGACCTGCTGTGACACCCCTTGAAAGGTTCCCAGGTTCCCACTGCCTGTGGGAACTATGATATCAGAGAGGAGGAGAGAAGTATGGATCATCAGCCATGGTCAGTGTTCATGGCCAATTGAAACAAGGCTGAGAAGGTGGTGGTGTTTTGCTGTTATCTCATTAGCTTCAGAGGGTGTGAAGCTGCCTTCCTGTTCTTCCTGGCAGGCTGCTGACATCATCCAGTTTGTTGTTACGTGGCAGAGGTCCCAAAGAGGGTGAAAAACTCCCAGATGTGCCCTGAGGCATCCTTCTCTGCTGGGGATCAAGGAATCCAGATGTTGATGTGTCTGTGGAGAGTGAGATGGAGGAGGTGGGAAGGCAGTCAAAATATCAGTAGCTATCATTGCTAAGAGCAGACTCTTGTCTCAAGAACAAAATGTCCCATCTGTCACCTCACCTGGAACCACGGCAATGCTGGCAAGTCAGATTGGTCCCAGGCTAAAGAGTTGGAAGTGGGTGAATTGACTCAGAAGAATGGATTAATCCTGGAATGAGGTATAAAAGTTGGCTGAAGTGTGGCTGTTTGTCACCTTCCCTTCTCTTTAGTAACTGTGGTAGGTGTGAATCCTTTGCCCTCCCCAGCCAACCTTTCTTTGGGCAGGTTTGTCTGGTACTTACCCTAAACCAAAGTCTGGTCATAGCCAGTGGCCTGGGTGGGTGATTTCGACATCTTTTTGTGCTCATTCTACAGACAGCAGCCTGGGTGACTAGGCACCAGAACTGGCACGAGATGACTGTGTCCCACCCAACTGCCCCAGCTATGGCCACCATGAAGCTCCCCAACCTGCCTCAGATTTTAACTGCAATCAGAAGTGTGTGGCACAGTTCCTCTGGGTGCCTCACGTCACTCTGGGGAGTCAGAAGGGCTGGAGGTGGCAGCTAGAGCTTTTCTCTCCCCATGGGGAGCACTTGCCTAACAATACGTTGCCAACGGGAGCACCTCTGAGGTTCAGTTTGTCCTCTCAGACCTTGCACACAGCATCGGTAGGCTCTGAGCCAGCCCTGGTCCTCAGGATGCTCCACAGTAGCGGATGCTGCTCATTGCTTCTGTCATTGGTCACGTACAACTACCCAAAGGAAAGATTCTCCCATGAAACTTCATCATGTCCCAGCTCCCCGGACTCGGGTTCTTTCTGTGAAAGGAACACTTCTATTTTTATCTTTGGCAAGAAACGCAGCGCCTGGGTCTGCATCACAAGCGGCGGGGTAACGGCACAGCCCCTCGTCCTGGGCCTTCGCTTCCTCCTGCCCGTACCAAGGACTGCAAACCTCGGTGCTTCATCCAGTGCCCTAATTGCCTGCCAGCCGCTCGCCCAGGTACAAATGAGGTGGAACAATAGGTAAAGCTTCACCACACAAGAAAGTGCACGAGGCACTGGGAGAGCTCGATGTAGGCTGAGCTCAATAATGTCTGTGTTTAATGTCTGGAGTGCTTATTCTACCAATTTTCTCCTTTCTCCCCTTCTGAATTTTATTTTTTCAAGCAGGGGAAAATCTTTCTCAAGGTCACAGAGAGGTTCTGCTTGAAAATGCTTGCAGTGCATAGCTTCGGGCTGGGTTAAAGTTCCCCTAACGATCGTAGCCCGTCTGGACCAGCATTCATTTCTCCTGCTATCGTTACCTTACACCATCCCGAATCCTGTTAGAGACACGATGCTGCTAATATGGCAAGGCACCGAGGACAGAAGACATTTTTCTCCTCCTTTTTTTTTTTTTTTCTTTTAAGCCAACAGTAGTGGTTTGCTGTCTCTTTTTGTCTTCCTCTCTCTGCTTTCTCATGGCTTCTAGTTGACAGAAATGAGCTGCTCAGCTCTGTGCTTGGGATACTGGCAAAACTGCAGCAATTCTCTGTCTTCTAGAGCAAACCGGGGGTGTTCTCTGAGCGTTGGAGAACGCCTTCCTCTGTCTCAGCATGACAGATTCCTTTGCCTCGGCTCACTACGTGCCACCCGGGTCATCTGCTGAGTTATAACCCCAGCTGGGACAGAGGCACCGTGCCACCCCTTCTTTGAGCTGCAAACCCGAAGGCCTGACTTGAGAAGTGAAAGCCCCGTGGCATCGTGAACGTAAACGTGGAGCAAGCGCATGGAGCCTTCCTCCATGGTGCCCGTGGCTCCAACCCAAACCTCATCTCCCATCACAAACTGCCTTGGTTCCAGAGCCGCAGGCTGACTGGCTGCTGAGGAGCCTTTGGAGAGGAGAAAGGTGCTGAAGACTAAGAAATAATGGCAAGTGATGATCCTACCAAGGGGCTACTGGGGAGGGAGAGCTACAAATTCAGGTGCAACTTGGAGCCCCAGAGCCGAGTACATAGAACAGCCTACAATTAACTCAGTTGCTACTGAAAGGCTGGGGCCTCTCGTGGGACAACTAGGGATACACTTGGGCTTCTATCTAGAGTCAAGGTCTTGATTGAAGAGTCCTTGTCTATCATAACAGGGGCAGATGACCCTACAGTGCAAGGGCAGAAGGTAACACAGATGAATTGCTCATGTATTAGCTAAGGCCTTGATGTAAAATCACTGGATAATAGGCTGACATGGCCATTCATTGCATGGGACAGCTGCCAGGGTCCTGCTTGAGGTCCCTCTGGGATGTCACCTCTGGGTCTGAATTAGATGCCATCCGTCAGCTGGGCTCCCACCCAGCATGGAGCAGCTCCAGTCAGAAACGACTTCTGAGCACTGCTGAGAGCTCCCCAGACAGGCTTGTGCTGCTCCCACAGTAACTCCAAAAACTTTGCCCATTTTCCCTGCTCTGTCCACACGTGAGTTAATCCTCTGCTGAGATTACTCTCTGCTTGGACTTTGGGTCCCTTCCAGACTATGGTGAATATCATAGTCATAGAATGGTTTGGGTTGGAAGGAACCTTAAAGCTCATCCAGTTCCAAACCCCTGCCATGGGCAGGGACACCTCCCACTAGAGCAGGGTGCTCAGAGCCCCAACCAACCTGACCATGAACACTTCCAGGGAAGGGGTATCCACAACTTCTCTGGGCAACATATTCTGAGGGCATCTGCCTAACACGCTTTTAGAGTAGCTGTCCCAGCTTTCATCCTACGAGCTTCACCGGGTCACAGTTACACGGTTCCAAGTGATTTATATGCTTGGGGGCTGTCCTGGCTCTCCTATTTAAGACTATGCTTCCACCACTCTTGGCTTTGGCCTGTTGGTCCCAGCAGCAGCTGGCTGTGTGTAGAGGAACTGCTGGGTCACTAATTTTCTGTTCATGGGCAAACAACCCCTACCAGGAAAATGGTCTTTTTACTCACTGGCCTTGTCTTGCCGTCGCTAAAGATTTACTGCTGCTGCCAGGACAGGGTATTCTGTGTGTTGCCAGAGGAACAGGCAACAGGCAATGCAGGGAAGGTCAAGGGAAATACATTTCTTCTATGATGTGAGACCAGAATTTCTCCACGTACAAGTGCATTAATATTCTTCAATCCATATTTGTAAAGCTTTACCTTGGTCTGCTTTTGCCTTTATTCTTGCTCAATCACAGCTGGTGTCCTGTGCTTCTCCCTAGGCTAGTGATAAACCCTGTTCTTCCTCCTCTCTTTTCTACCCAGTGCTCTCATCACACAGCAGAAATAACATAAACATAAGCACAGCCGTGAAATACAAATGAAGAGGGTAATATGATTTCTGAATTCAGGGACAGTCATCACGACTACATTGGTAATATTACCGTGTTCTGTATCTCAATTGTTATGTAGCTACCATTAACTCTGGTGTTGGATATTATCCCACTCCTGTAGTACGGGGGGGAATTTATACCTAGACCTGGGCTACCACATCAATCACAGCATGTACAGAGCGTGCCCTTCAGATGCTGGCACTCTGCATCCTCTAGTAAATTCACTGAGCGAAGAAAACCCGCAGGAGAAGCAAGGTACCTGATTCCCCTATGTGATGCATCTATGCTGTGCTCCAAAATAAAAGCAGAAAGTAGCCCTGTTAATCTTAACTCTTCTGGAACTCAGTGCAATGTCTCCATCTGTAAGGCTTTCTCTCCTACAAACAAAAAAAAAACCCTATTAACAGATTCCCTGTTCTTTTGCTTATACTTCTGTTACCTTCCTTCTGCCCTGCTGAGACGACAAGCAGAACTGTAACCAGCTCATGCTGGGTCAGTGCCACCAAGAAGGGAGTGTGAAGATGATCATGAAGAGCAAGAGCAAGCATCAATACATTTTGAGATGGGCACATGATGCCTGTAGGAGCTGGCATACCTAAACTCCCAGGGTGAAGGTAAGGGCTGTCTCTGTAAAATAACTGTATTATAACATGTTAACTGCAGGACAGCATCCAAATGATGGCAAGACAATGGTATTAGTCACTCAAACGCCGGTATCAGCAGCAGAGATTGCATGAGGATACAGAAAGAGCCAAACGTGCCAGTAAATCCCACTGGAACTGTGTTAACCATTACAGAGCCCTAGGGCTGATGGGACCTGGGTAATTTTAAACAGAAAGCGCAGTGTGAGCAACACAGATCGCCACTCAGCAGCTGAATAACCTCAACACTAGTAGGAATTTTGTTTCAGATACCAGGGGTCATCTGCAGCATATCCTCCTTTTCTGGACAGTCTGTGCTTTGATGCCAACGTGGCTCAGAAGGTTAACAGGTCACAGCAGAAAGTCGAGTGTATTGTCCACGTTTCCCAGCTTTGAGGACAGTGAACTTAAAGAGGCCTGAGACACACACAGACACGCTCCCTGAACCTTCTCTGTGGGATGTAGTCGCCATGAGAGAAGGAACATTTAAACCTTACACCCCTATATAGAGAAGGGGGAAACAGCCCTATTTGTGCAAAAGTAAATTGGGAAACGGTTACACGGTGCAGGGGAAAAAACCACAGTAGTAGCCAGTAAGGAAGAATTCTCTTAATCACCCCGTATTAGCTCAGTGAATCGGAAAATTGTGGCTGGTCTGCCAGAGAATATACTGCCCAAACCTCGTATCAACTGCTGAGCTACATAATCTTTAGCTGCTTGGACAGGAAAATGCATTGCTTCCCATAAAGCATGCCTCCCAGAGAATTACAGTCTCTTATTTGTCATGCCAAGGTGGGTGTGTGGGGGAGATGACTGGAAATAAATGCTACGAGGAGTCTCTGTTGTGAGTAGGGAGTTACTTTATCTCTTCAGCCCAGAACATAAACCCCACATCTGTGAGTGGAAACAAGGGTTATTTACAGTTCATCTTTTCTGATGAAAGCCTCCTAGAAGGGGTGAGGAAGGTGTTTCTTCTTCATCACAAGTCTGACCCTTGCCTTGTGTGGGTATGAGAGGAATAAAAAGTGTGAGATCCTTGACGGGAGAGGAAAAATAGTGTTTTCCTTGAAGGGAGAGGAAAAATAGTGTTTTTCTTGAAGGGAGAGGAAAAACAGTGTTTTCCTTCCCAGGGCCCCACTGACAAATCCGCAGTGCTTTTCGTTACGGAGCCATGAAGCCCTTCACAGCTGCACCCAGGAAAAGTAATTCCTCCAAGGCCACAGAGCTACCTGGGATTGAGAAGCCACCAGCAGTTCTAGAGAAGAGCTCTGACTCCCACCTGCCCCTCTCATAGATGCCAGGACATCTGTCTCAGCCAGATGTTTATCTTTGTGTCGGAAGCCACAGTGGTTTTGCTGGTTGTCCATGGATGTCCCACGGTAGATCATTACTGGGGGGTTTTGCAGTGGTTAAACCATCAGGCTGGGACTCAAGGGACAGTTTGTTCCATCACAGGTAGGTTGCAGGGCGAGAAGAAATCTCCTCTCTTTCATACTTTCCCCACTGATTAAAAGAGAAATCAGCCCCTGGGGAGGAGGCAGATTTATGGTCCACTGATAAAGGACTCACATTCCCATTAATCCTATTTTAATAATGACAATAAAGATTCAGAATCTCCCCTTCCATTTGGGGAACCTCCACTTTTAAGGTGAGGAATTCAGAAATCAAGCACTTCCTTGAAGCAAGCCTCAGAAATGCTGGCCCAAAATTGCTTCTCCTGCTGACCTGTCTGCTTTCACAAATGCTTGTCACTAGAGGAGCTGAGAGTGGAGCCTGGGTGCATGTGGCTCCTCGACGCATGGAACCACCAGAGGAACCCAACTGTCAGAAGCTGTCTGTGGGCAGGATGGATAGCTCAAGGGTGCGAGAAAAAGGAAGCATTTGGCAACTGCTCTTGGCTTTGTGGGTGTTTTCGCTTGGGCTTTCTGCCTGGGCACCTTCAAGGGCATTCACAGTTCCTCCTTGCACCACGTGTGCGCGTGATCACAGAGAGAACTGCTGCCCCGCTCATGGAAGCACAAGAGGACCTAGGCACCCAAGCCTTGCCACCTCTCAACAGTGCTTGAAAATGATTGAAAATCCAGGACCCCACTCACCCAGCCCATATTAGAAACTGTTCAGCTGAAACCTCTGCACTTTGGGAAGAAGAAGAGCCCATCTCCTGCACAGGGTTATGACCTGAAAGAGGATCAAGCTCACACACGTCTGTGTTATGGGAAAGTAGTTCACTCTCTCTTTGCACCCGTGAGCTGGGGAACATGGTGCTAGATCTCATGGCAAGTTCCTCTACCTGAAGCATACTCAAACCAGGGTTGTTGGGTTATTTGGTTTTGTTTTTTAATATGCAAAGTTGTCAGAGGGAAGCTGTTTGATATTTAACTTTGCAAGCGGCGAGAGACTGTCTTCAGCAATGCTTAGCTGGCATCTCGGCTCCTAAAAAAGGTCTAAAGATCTGTTCTAGAAAAGACCTGACTTTAAAGAATGACTTCAGAAATGCTGTTCTTGAATGTAAAGACCTGAGCTTTGTGGATGGTAATGGACTTGCAAGGGTAACTCTCAGGGTTGGTGAAACAGTGAGGTTAGGGGAAGGTGCACAACCCTACCAGCCTGGTAATAAACACCAAGGAGGAGAAGACGGAGATCCCCAGATGTTTCAACACAAGACTTCAGCTTCCTGCTCCCAAACCATGGCACAGAGCAAGGGAGGAGTAGGGGAAAGTTGTCGACTGTGAAGACAGCTCTCGGCTTCTTTCTGTACTAATTTGCCAGCTCAGGGAATGGTTTACAGAGTGGGTTTGATGTTAATGGGTCGTTGCATCCTGCTGCTCTCCAGGAAACTTCTCTTTTTTGCAGCCCCATGCTGGGTACATCCCTCCTCTTCCTGCTGCTGGAAGCCAGCAGAGCACAGGGAGGTACCTGCTGCCTCTCAGCACTTCACAGTCTTTGCTTTGTTGCTAATTTTTCCTTAGACTTCCCCTGGGGCTTCGTCTTACCCTCTAAACAAAGACATCAGCAGCAGCCTGCAAACACCAGGGACAGCAGAGCAGATTGCACAGGGTTTTCCATCTGGTTCTCACCTTCAGTGGGCAGAGGCAGCCCTCACTGCTGCGGTGTTTGTGACCACATCTCAACCCAAACCTGCTTCACGGAGTTCTGCTATAGCTGAATCAGGCCAGATGAGCCCCGTGGAGGTTTTTCCAGGGAGGCAAAATAGCTTTCAGCCTCCCCAGGTTTCTCTCTGCTCCATTTACTCAGGCTCTCTGAAGTTCAGCAAAACCCCTCAGCTCTGCTGAAAACAAACATCTGGAGACCAAACGAAGCAAAATAAATTCCTCCTATCCCAGGCTTGTCACTTGTCCCAGGCTTGTTGGTTTGTACCAGCAAGGAAGGCATTAGTCACTGATACCACAGGGTCTTTCAGGGTATCTGTGTATTTTATGGCACGGTTTCCTGCTGTGTGTGCCCCTGGTGGAATGTATCAGAAGGCTCAGGTGTCTACCAGATAATGAAGGCTCTTTTGGGCTGTCTGTAGTCATGGAGAGCCCTTCTCTACCTACACGTTCATCGACAAACATGCACAAATGCACACTCACACCCTCCCCCGTGGCTCCCCAGCTGCTGCCTGGAGAATGCCAATAGCACGGAAAGCCCAAGAGATAAGCCCACGTTAGAGAAGGCAGAGGAATAATCCCACACCTGGCCAGTTTTCCCAAGGTGCTGGAACATTTTCCTCTGCAAATGCTCAAAAACTTTGCTCGGGTGGTTCTTGCTTTCCCACCAGCCTCCCAGAGCCCACATGGCCCTGGTTTGAAAGCCTCTCCTCGCAAGGCTGGGATGGGACAGGCGCTGAGTGGAGAAAACACTTGAGAGGAAAACGTGGTCTCCTCTCGTTTCTAACACTTGACCACAAAGTGTCACTTTGAGTCAGCAAAATCCACTTCAGGACCAAAGTTTACATGAATCACTTGGACTTCCTTGTGTAGTTTCAGAAATGCTGAAGCGTTTTTTTTTAGGTTGGTAACAGGCAGTTCCAGCTTATCACTCTAATCCCTTTTTCTTTTTAACGTGCTGCTGTGCTGCAGTATTGATGGTGTTTTATAATAACAAAATCACCTAATTTATGCTAAATGGCCACTTAATATATATGTGCAGAAACCTATTTAATGTGATACTTAACGACAACTCTTTCTAATAAATGAAGCCTGGTGTAACACAATATTAAAATCTATCATGTTATAATATGGTTTCCTATTTTATGATAACAAAGAAGTAAAACGCAAAGAAGCCCGCATCAGCGTTCCCTTCACGTTGCTCTGATTTTTATTCTGATTTATTTCATGTGCATCATTCAGCAAAACAACATGAACTGGTCCCGGCACACTTTGAAGCTCAGGTTTGACTGGGCTCTGGTCCAGCGGGACAGGAACCCGTCACAAAGCAGCAGCATTTCCATGAGAAGCCATCAGGCGAGGCTGTGAAATGAACCTACCCCAGCTGGAAGATCTCGACTCTGAAGCACCATTTCCAAGGCCTGTCTAGACAGGGAGAATAGAGGGCTAATTGCTGCCTGGCTCAGCAGAGAGCTGCTGTCTCAGACCGAGCTGGTGAGGGCACCGACAGCAAACCCTGCCCAGGCAAGGAAGATGTGCTCTCTGGGGTCATTGGTCCAGCACTGGTCTGACAAATCCTTGTGGCTGCTCTCACCTGGGGAGATGAAGGGAATGCAGTGATGCCTTTGTGTCCTACAGTCTCAGCTCAGCGCAGGAAAGAGGGATTTGCTTTAAACTGTCTGTTAAGAGCATCTCTCTGAACAAGAAAACTTGCTCATCCAGCGGGGCACAGCACAGAGCACCATAAATAATGCATAGATCCCTCACACGGAGCCTGCTTCATCCTTGCATTCCTCAGAGAGGCAGGCAAATATTATTTTTCTCCTCTCTTTTGTGATTCTCTTGAGTGGTGGGTGGCTCTGGGAGAAGGGCAAAGTCACTGAGAGGTGCTGTGCTGATCTGCTTTTACATCTTCCTCCTCTTCTTTGCTCCTCTTCGCTGCCTTCCCCGAGCGGCTGCGTAAGCGAGCGGTGTCGGATCGGCAGCCGCTGCCAAGATCCCCCGCAGGGTTGTCGTTGCAGCTGGGTTTGGGGAACAGATTTGCCTTCATGTGTTAAACTAAACGCAGGTTTTAGAGCACAGAACAAACAGGGCAAACCGCAGCTCGGCAGTCGCAGTGCCTGGGATCGCTGCCTCCCAGGAAAACGAAGCAGAAGGATTTGGCTGCTGAGCAAGGGCAGGAGACAAAAATGTGATTTTTCTCGCCAGGCTGATGGAAACGCTTCCCTGAAAACAGGTTTGAAGCACCCTGGGACTGCTGACAGTGGGGATCCAAAACTCACAGCTGCTGAGCAGGTGCCTGGAAGCAGGATTCGTTGAGTCCCGAAGCGCTAATGAGCTGTTCAGAACCCTCAACGGCTAATTATCTGTCTGGGACCTGAAAAGAGCATCCACGATACCCTTATCCTATTGAAACAGTCCAGGCTGAATTGCTAACTATCCAAAAAAATCTGGGGTTGCTTAATAAGACACTAGAATCTGAGTGGATAACTGGGATTTTGGGACCCCAAATCTGCCAAAAGCTTGTTCAGGAACCTGGTGCTTCTCCAAGTCCATTTTTTTCAGAATAAGCTTGAGAATTTGAACCTCCACTCCCATGTTTCTCTTGCACTGTCCCCTTTCCTGCTTAAGTCCAGCCCTTTAGTTGGCATTTGTGACCCCTGGGTTGCCCCAGCTGGATGTGGCATTTCTTCTGTGTTACCACCACTGTCTGAACCACACGGATCAGTAAATGGAGAGCAACTCTATTAAAAGCCACTGTGGAGTGGTGTCACACTGACATGTATTTCCTCATCTACAGGGCACCCTGAGATGACTTCAGTTCTGCAGAGTCTGACCTACTTTAAAGCCAAGCTGATTTTATCCAAGCAGCAGCTGCCTTTGAGGGCAAAGAGACAGAAGTAAAAGCTTCTGAAATCCAAGCCTCATTCCCTGGTCACAGGCTCGCGCAGGACTCAGAGCTGCTCAACTTCGGTGTCCGCTCCTTGGCTTTCTTGACACGTCCTTCCCAAGCACACGGCGTAGCCCTGGCTCTCGCGGCGGAGACGACAGGAAAGCAGTCTCTATTAGTCACCGCATCATTTGCACAGCCATCAAATGGGAGAAGTAATTAACTTGAACATGTTTATCTACAGTAATTATGAATTTGCATTGCTCTCTCTATCAACAAAGTGAATTGGGCTCGCAACACTCTCTGAAGTGTTTCCATAGCCTATACATTCCCTTTTTCGTGTGAGTCCTGGATCTTTGGAAGAATCACATTCAGTCCTGGCTCTGCGGATATCCTTTCTGTCTCTCAATACCCTCCTGAAGATCCAGTGCTGCTGGGATGTCCTCGAAGGCCACCCATCACCATGAAATCACTTGATCGTGGTTTGCTTCCATTCTCCATCTGGATGATGGGAATAGCAGCCTCGATAATGTACCCTGCACTGGGAACAGAAGATGGTGAGGTGCTTCAGCGTGGCACTGACTGAGACTATATTTGGATTTTAAGGGAATTTCAGCAGATTCTCCCTGGGGTTTTCCAGTACTTTGGCAAGAGCAATTCAATCTGCACGGCTGCTGGGACTTTCTTGCAAGACTCCCATTCACAGAGCCCCCCTTCCGTCTCACACCGCAGGCGGCTCGTGTCACATAATATATTCTTGATTTGTTTCCGAGCGTGCTTCCTCACTTTCGATTGTGTTGGAGGCTGCTGGGATGTGGGCTGGCTCCGCGCACCACACGTACTCCCTGGAAAACGCTCCAGTGAACAAACATTCATTAAAAACCAGCAAATGTGAATTATAACTGACTGCGTAAAGGTGCTGGTGAATTGATGGCATATGCGCATGGTCGGAGCAAAGGATCTGGAATGCAAGAGCGAGAGGTGGAAAACTCTCACATCCCAGCCTGACACGCGTCTCCAGGGTGATGCTGAGCTGCTGGATGGGGCAGATTCTTCACACTTCTGTTCTGCTGGGTTTTCACCAGCATGAACCTTTTACTGATGACCAGGAGAGGCGATTTCAATGTCCAAGGGAACTCTGGCAAAGCCACCCCCACCCATTCAAACAGCTTTATTGTGCTTTGCACCAAAGAACCACTGCAGATTTGCTCTGTAGTGTCTCTCCTTGCCGACCGCAGTGGTTGAGCAGAGCATCCCTCCTCCTGCAGCAGGACCAGTTAAGATCTAGCCAGCCTGATCCGTAGTTCTTCTTTACATTAGGGTAAGTCCTCTGGAGATGGGTCGTAGGTGAATCTACCAAAGCACCAAAGGGTTTCAATAGTACTGGCTCTGACTGCAGCACAAAGTGGTGTTGGCAGAGTCATCGCCATCCTCGCTTCGAGTGGAGCTCTCGAGCACAAAATTTAGGGTTCAAAAGGGGACAAAACAGACTCAGACCAAAATCCCAGTGCTGGCACTAAAATCAGGAAGACAGGAGGTTGAACTGCATGTTCAGCACAGAGCTGGAATGCCAGTCCCAGGTTTCCTAGATAATATCCCCTATCACAGGATGTGTTAATTAGTCCATACCTAGACCTTGGTTGGTCCTAAATGCGTTCCCACTTGCTCCTGTCTCCCTCCCTGCCTCTCTTCCTCCCGGCATCGCAGTGCATCTTTCAAGGGAGCTGATTTCCAGTGTAAGCCAGTAAAACACACACGCGCACACACACACACACCCCCCTCATACAAGGCATGCTTGACGTGGCTCCAGGTTCTCCTGCCAACGTTTCCATACAGCTCTAATTAACAGCAACAACAATCACTTTTTTTAGCCACGGGAAGGAAACCCCCGTTGGGTAGCGCGAAAATTTCTCTTAACCGCTACCGCAGCTTCATCTCTCTAGGAAACCTGAGGGCAAATTTCCAAATTTCTTTCCCCTTCTGCAGTCGATCCCCGAGCGTGTGGCAGCCCTGCAGGGAAGCCGTGCTTTGTAATGAAAACACCGTGCATTTGCTCTCGCTTATTTATGGGATAATAGACCAGGTGCTCTGTTTCACGAGACAATAATCAGAGTTCCTAGGTGGATAAAATCACAATCAACTAACTCATTTCTGCAGAGGGAGTGTATTATTGTCTTTTCAAATAAGGTTTGAAGCTCTCTCTCTGTTCTATTGGTCAGAATCAACAGCTTTCCCCTCTTCTTCTCCCTTGCTGCTCAGAGACCCCTTCAATCAGAGAGGACATTCTATTATTTTTAAGCAATAGCGAGGACAGACAATCTCTCTGATCCATTTTTGTACAACATCTAACACAACGGCATTCCAGGGGCTCACAGATGCTATACCAATACAGATGATAAATGACAAGTCCCACCACATCTAGTGCCTTGATTTCAGTCAGATTGGCCATTAACAAAATCCCCAGGACGTTCTTACCACCCCTTGATGGTGAAAACATTGAATGACACTCAGGGTTGCCCTGAATTTTACATTAACGTGTAAGTTTGAGAGACTATCAGAGCAGCAACTGTCTGCAGTTGAGGTGTCCATGTCTGCTTGTAGAAGGTAACATGACCACCCTCAACCATAGAAGCTGCTTCAGCCTTCACGTGTGATCTTCATGCAGCACTGGGAGGGGTTAAGCACCCGAAGGACGTGCACCCTGGTAGTCTAAGTGTTAACATCTCCATCCAGACACAGACAGGGTCTGAGTTAGTCAGATTTCCGACGAACTGTGTGCTAAAATCTTCCCACTACAACAGAATTCACTCTTGGTGTTTCCAAGAACTGAGGGAGAAGAGCTTTCCAGGACATGACGATGCTTCTCCAGGTTCCCCAGGCACCCCACCACCTCACCAAACGCAGCTCAGTTGTGCCTAACACCTGTGCACATTTTCCATTCCTTCAGCAAAGGAAAATGTTGGTGTGCATCAAATTGCAGAGGTTTCTGAATGCAGCCTCCTGTTACTGGCAAACACATCATATAATCCCATCCGCGAGGGATGATCCTGTTTTAAAACCTGCTAGGCTTTTTATCCCCATTATTCCCACCAAGTGGTGACTTCAGGATTTCATCCCTTTAAGCATTAAAAAGAACACCTTTCTAACTTCCAGCATAAAGTTATCTACAACCAATTTATACCATTTGCTTCAAAGCCAGCAGCATCATTTAGCTGAAACAGCTCTGTTCCCCTCTCAGCGCTTATCCCCTTGACGTATTTTCTACAGAGTAATCACAGCCCTTCACACAGCCTTTGCCTTGCTAGCTTAAACAAGCTAAATTCTCATAATCTTCCCTCCTAGAACAGGTGCCTCTTTTCCTTAATCCTCCTCATAGCCTCTCTCTGTACCTGTTCCAGTTCGGGTTGAGCTGCTTTTGAGCACATGAGACTAACGGTTCACCCGGCGCCGCCGTTTAGCACTGCTTTCTCCGGTGGCATTAACACAGCCTGATCTCCATAAGCAACAGCTTTGTAAAGATCCTTGGCAAGGTACATAAAGTTGAAAACAGATGCTTGATTTAAAAAAAGAACAACAAACAAACCCAAACCAAACTACTCGGAACCTCTGCCTTCTCCTTCTGGACAAAAGTTCTCAGGTACGCGCTCCTCTGAGACACCACATCTGTTGGGATCGACGTGTGCAAGACAAACAGGCAAGGATGGAGCTCTAAGAAGATCTTTGCTCAGTGATGCTTGAGATCTGCGATCTTCAAAGTACTTTTTTTTATGCTCCATGGTGGTACAATCCTTCCCCACATCGCCGAGTCCACAGCCCCTTGCTGAAGGTTTATCCAACTAGCAGGGAGGACAAAGCTTTGGCAGGATCAATGAGGAGAAAAGTCACCAGTAACCCCCTCTCTGGAGCTGAGCCTCAGCTGCTCCATGTGGCTCATGCAGGGGAATTTGGTGTCTGAAGAGGAACCCTTTTACCCTCCACTCTGAGGTCTTAAATATTATTGTTCCCCGTTAAGTGTGGGTTAAAGGAGGAAAATAGTGGTACTTTTCTCTCTAACTCTTTTGCAGCTCTCATAAAGGCATATAAAAACAATTATGAGCCACTCCGCCACTTCAAGCAGTCAGGCAATGATGAATGAGACCCACTAAAACACTTCTGTCTTTGCCAAGGGCACTCTGGATTATGCTTGAACCTGTTTTAACCTTAGCACTTAGCCTCCTTTTCCACAAAGTTGCCATCGCGTGGCAACAACCATGATGGAGCTCAAAATAATAAGTCAAAGGAAGGGTTCCCTGAGAGGGAAGGAATATTTGCTTCACAGTTGGGGCTGGGCTTTTAAGAAGTGTAATTTATCTACTTGCTAAATCTCCGACTCTTTAAAGAAGCAGGAAGATAATTCTGTGTTAGTAAAGGAGGGAGAAAAGCTATAAAATTCAGCATGGAAGTACTTTTTTCATGGCAGTCTGACATGAGCAACCTGGTCTAGTAGGAGGTGTCCTTGTCCATGGCAAGGGGGTCAGAACTGGGTGATCTTTAAGGTCCCTCCCAACCTAGGCACTACTCCAAACAATGGGCTCACTTTACCCTGGACTTGCCTTCCTCTCCCAGCTTTGGGTAGGCAGAAAAATCCAGCACGGAATTACTGGAAACTGTCTCTCAAGTCAGGAGCAAGATGCCAAAACCTCTCTTGCAGGGCTGCCGGGGTGGATATCTCAGGAACATGGTTTTCCCTTGGGTATCAGGCATCATATGCATAAAACTGGGGGTTCAGTGCATCCCTGCTGTAATAAGTGATAAAAGCCCATCATCTGCATCACTGAATCATCACCATCCTTAACAATCCAGTGAGACAGGAGCCAACATATTGACTGAAAACCATCATGTTGACCCGGCCTGAGAGGGACTCCTGGTCTCCCACCCAATAGCTGGAAAATCTCAAGAGTGGACGTGCCTGGAGAGAAAGTGAAGAGCAACTATCCGATGTGGGACCAGGAAATACTGCAGGGAGCTGGTGCTGCTTGGACATACAGCTTAGAGGAGGGCAGACGGAAAGTTTCCTTAGCAAAGAATCTGCATGATGTTCACTGGCTTTATTGTGAAAACGTGCGTGTCTTTTTTTGAAAGACAAGTGTGATTACAAGAACATACCTGGCTCCTATATTTATTTCTCCTCCTGATAGCAAAAAGCGTGGCAGGACCAGAATACACAAGCTAGAAGGGCTGATAGTAGCAGTGTTAACAAATCACTTCCACTTCTTCCCCAGCTTCCGAGATTACATTGCAAACGGGGACTAAGCACCTACCTGATTGGCAATGAAATAAATGCACAACACATTCCCCTAACCCCGGAGACAAAACTGTCCTTGCTTCTTCTCTAGAAATAGTTTGCCACATGAATTTACCTGTGGTAGCTGCGCTTTCCTTTAACCCCCTGCAAGGGGAACCATTACAGATTGTTTGGAAACACGGGGGGAAAATAAGCTGTAATTAATTGTACCAACAAACAGCCCACGGCACATGAAATGAAGGAGTAATCTTAGGCTTAAGAAATCCCTTTCCACATCTAACAGCGTTCCAAAGAGGAAGGGAGGCAGGCGGTTTACTTATGGATGCTGTTTAGCCTGCAGGCGCTTGCAGAAGCTATCTGGGGTTTGCAGAGCTGGGAGTAGCTGTGGATGCTCAGGTACACTGTGCACCTGAATTGCAAATATAGCAAATCAAAATGTTTTTTTAAGCAAAGACATTCATAGAAAAAAAAAAAAATCTGTTTGGTTTTAATTCCTTCCAAACGGGCATGATGGATATTTTTGTCTCTGCAGAAAATCACAACTCCTGCCATTCTCTCAGGCAGGCTAAACCAAATCCTCCCCCTTATTTAGTTTTAAATCAACTTTAAAAAATAAATGTTTAATAATAAACATAAACCAGGAAGACAGTCCTTGCCTGAAGGAGCTGACAGTTCTGTCATCAGCTTGAAGCGGGGGGTGCAAGCGCTTCAGCGGTGTTACAGAGCCTCAGGGCTGGGCTGTTCCTATCATGGAGCCATGGAATAGTTTTGACTGGAAGAAACCTTCAAGATCATCAAGTCCAACCTTATTCCCAGACTTATAAAAACCACTAAACCCTGTCCCTAAGCACAACACCTACCCAGCTTTTAAACACCTCCAGGGATGGGGACTCCACAACCTCCCCGGGCAGCCCGTTCCAATGCCTGGACAACCCTTGCCAAGTTGTGGTCAGCTCGTGCATCTCGAGTCCTGCAGGGCAGGTTCCCACCAGCACTGTGGGCCTGCCCCCACTGCTGGGAATCAGGCAGGCTCAGAGCTAGTTGGCTGGAAGGAGAAAACTGTTGCCCATGGAGTTAAGTTGAGAGTAGAACCTATTAAGACAAAGCAGCACCACCCCTATCTGGGTTTTGAGGTCTTCTTCTAGTCCTCCTCAGCATGGCCAGATGTACATCCTCTTTGGTGCTGGATGTCACAGAGAGTGGTCTGGTCCCAGGAGGAGGCGTGCAGGGCAGCTCCCACTCATGCCATCTGTCCTGTGCATTCCATGGGGCAAGGTGTCAGCACCCCTTATTTCTGCCCAGCAAAATGAGGTGCTGGCTCACTTCAGGCTGGAGCCTAAGATCTAACCAGCATGGGTGGAATGGGATGTAACCTGGCTATTGAAGTGAAAGAGCAGAATTTTTGCTCACAGCCTCCTGTTTGCAGGGTGGAGCAGAGGGCACAGCAGGAGCAAGGCTGGAGGGCTCCACGGAGGAGCTCTTTGCCTTTTCCCACCTCTTTTGGAGAGCCATGAGCTGCAGCTGCAAAAGAAGTCACACGAGGATGATTGGGGACTATTCAGAATGGCAGAGACTAGCAAGAGAAGGTGTTAAAATGTTCTAAACTCGTACTTTTTCCACACTTTCCCAAGCTCAGGAGAGAAGAATCAGTTTCATACCATTGGTCTGGCCCTTAGCTTAAAAATAAAAGGACATCTCTACTCTCCCAGTCTCTCTTCCACGTTCCCACTTTCTGAGTATGGCCATTTACTGTACAAACCACCAGCACCACGAGGATCCAGTCACCCCCAGATCTGCATAGCAGACTTTATCCCAAAGGCCCAGTAAAAAACCAGTGTGAGCATCTCTGGCTTTCTGGGCAAGAGGGTGGTTAAAAAAATCAGGATGCAGCACCTATGCTCCCAGCAGGAGCTGCAGTGACAGCCCAGCAGGTTGATTCATGTGTATCCAAGTAGACACACGCTTGTGCATGTTCAATTACCCACACTTTCAGCAGAAAAGAACTTCTTCAGCAAATGCAAGGAGGGAGACGAATGCTTTATGTAATCTGGGAAAAAAAAAATTATAATAATAAAAAAAAATCCACTATAGACCAAGTTGTTCTTGAATATAAGAATTAACGAAGCTTGCATGCCAAAGAATGAGGATATTTTGCCTTCTAACCTCACCCTGCTCTGCCCCAGGTCCCTTAGCATTCCCACCAGGCAAAAGCAGACTGAGCCAGGAGCAGATGATGTCCACATCCAGGTACCTGCCTTCACACGCACACAGATCTACCTCTGGGTGGATTCTCCACGTCCCAGGGGTAGCACAGCCTTACGCACACTGATTTTTTCCTTCATTGTGCTGCCTGCACTGTCAGAAAAGTGCAAGCTGTCTGGCTAATGCCAGGCTGCTTTTGGAGAAAGTGGGGCACATATGTTTGTTGGACAGCTGGTTGCTGTCAGACAAAATGTATGATATCATCTTTGACCCTGCTTGTCCTCGGTGGACTTGAGTTTGAGTCTCTCCCAGCTGACAGTTTTCATGAAACTTATAGATACTAAGTGGTTTTGAGACTTCTGCTCCTTCAAAGGGAGGAAAAAAATTGCTGAAACTTTCTATTATCAGGAAATAAGGCTAAAACTCAACCATCTCCAGAAAGCTCAGAGGATGGGCTGTCAGAAAACATCATGTTCTGAAACCTGCCCTTTGAAGGAGAGGACTCGTTCAAAAGCAGCGTATGAAATCCCCCTATTCAGAGAAAGACAGACACGAGTATGTAACTCAGGATTCACGCTTCCTAATATGAGATGATACCAGGCCTTGCCTCAAAACCCATGTGAAATAGAGCCTGGTGTGCTCCTGGTCTACAGGTGCAGGATGTAGAGATTGCTCCAGGTCACTTTTTCCATTACTTAATTCAGAAGCAGTTGAAAATCAGAACATCCCTCTAATGAGACATCCCAGGCTTTCAAGAACTTGTTTTGCTCTGAGGTTTATTTTTAATTAATTAATTTCATGGAAAATAGAAATACTTTAAGACAAAAAGCTTTCTTTTTTCTTATGGGAAATCTCATTCCAGTCAGTGTAACCTTAGGAAAGCAATTTTTTTTTTTGCATCCAGAAAACATTTTCTGATTGAAAGTTTTCAATGGAAATGTTCAGACCAATTCCCGGCTCATCAGTCTGTGTTTCAAAATCCCCATGCTTCTGACGAGAATTTGTTTGCCTCTGAGCCAACATCAGGGCTCTGCTTCCTCGTGCCATAAACACAGTTTTCTCCCATTTCTGTCTCACCTTCCCCCTTCCTCTATTCATCCCCCCTATTCCTTCTTCCTGCCTCATTTAACCTGCCACTTCACACCCCGCTCAGCACCTGCAGGTACTCAGCACAGATTGAGAATGAGGAGCTGGGAGCCACGGCTCAACCTGACACGATGTGCCAACAGCAGCAGAGAAGTAACACAAGCTTCTGAACACCGATGTACTCATCAGAGAAAGAGTTTTCAGAGACTCCAGAGTCCTACACGCACTACAGGAGACCCTTGCATGTTTTTCTACTATCTTGCACGAACACCGTGGAAAAATCCTTTCCCTCTTGAGCTGTTTTTTCCCTGGAGAGACGCAGATGTACAGAGACATCATCACGGGACTGACCTCTAAGGGTCTCGTAATACCAAGTGATAATGACAACAGAATGGTTTATCTAGAGATGGATGCAGTTGTGGGGGCTAACAGCAAGATCTCCCTCTCATCAATGCTTTTAGGAGGCAGACGTCGCTGGGGTTCAATGGAAAAAGGACTGGTTTGTCAGCCTGGGACTTGCTTTCTCCCATAGCTCATCCTTAACAGCCATCTACACCATTGCATCTTCTCACTCACGGCCTCCCCCTGCTCTCATTTGTGTCCCTGTAATTTCATGCACCCTACGAGGAACTGGCTGCAGTTGGTGCAGAGCAGCAAACGTCACTCGCGGTAACTCAGCTCTGATCCGTTGTCGTCGCCTTGACAGAAACAAATTCGTTTGTTATTCACGTGGGTGTCACATGTATTTCAGGAGATGCTCCATCATAATTTAGCATTAGTTAATGGCCACTTAAAGCGTACCTGGAGCATCTGTAGAAGGGATGGTGGCTGTGGGATACATTGCCAGGGTAGAGCAGAAAAAATGTCATTCAATCAACAAGTATCTGGCACAGCAACATCTCTTCTTAATGAGGGCATAATACCCACACCTTGTCTCATCATGCGACTCATGAAAACCGCTTTGATTTTTTACATGAAGGCTGCTTTAGATGGGAATATTGTTTGAGAAGGGACCACAGCAGCAGTGTTCACAAAACCTTTTGGGAAAAAATGAAGGGAAGGGAAGGGAAGGGAAGGGAAGGGAAGGGAAGGGAAGGGA
>JANVCC010000065.1:4247453-4377117 GCA_025345505.1 Todiramphus chloris collaris | reverse complement strand
GGAAGGGAAGGGAAGGGAAGGGAAGGGAAGGGAAGGGAAGGGAAGGGAGAAAGGGAGAAAGAGAAAGGAGGAATCCATGCACATTAAATGTTTCAATGGAAAAAAAACCCCATCAGCATTGTATTACTACTGTAACCAGCCATCACCTCCCTAGTAAAAAAGGAGATAACATGTTCTGTTCTGAGAGATTTAATCCAACCAGTGTGTCCAGAGAAAAATAGGAGCATGATGGACAGAAACTGCAGTTCCTGGCAGAACTCACAGTAACATTTCTGGATCATATTTTCGGAGAAAAAACCCAAAACAAACAAGAAATCTGGTGGCAAAAATTCTGTTCTCATCCAAGGCCCCCCTCAAATAAACGATCACTTTCCAGATTACTTCAATGCCCTCCCACCATGCAATCCTATCACCCATGTGAGGTGAAGCCTCACCAACATTGTGGTTCAGCTCACGCAGGTTTCTCCATCACTGGAAAACTCCTGAGGAGTTAACAGCGCTACTGATGCTGATGCTTCGTGCATGGTAGGCAAAGATGGACCACCCAAGCTGCTCTTCCAAAGCGTGGCAGGTGGCGGTGGAAGAAATACGGAGGCTCCAATGGCTGTCCATGACATAGACTGTCCATTTTAGTGCCAGGGAGCAGTGGAGTTTGGGCACAGAATCACAGAAGGTTAAGGGTTGGAAGGGACCTCGGAAGATCATCCAGTCCAACCCCCCTGACAGAGCAGGGTCACCCAGAGCAGGTCACACAGGAAGGTGTCCAGGCGGGTTGTGAATCTCTCCAGAGAAGGAGACTCCACAACCCCCCTGGGCATCCTGTTCCAGAGCTCCATCACCCTCACAGGGAAAAAGTTTTTCCTCATGTTTCTGTGGAACTTCTTATGTTCCAGCTTGCACCCCTTACCCCTTGTCCTCTCATTGGACATCCCTGAGCAGAGCCTGGCTCCATCCTCCCGACACTCACCCTTCACACACTGACAGACATGAATGAGGTCCCCCCTCAGTCTCCTCTTCTCCAGGCTAACGAGCCCCAGCTCCCCCAGCCTCTCCTCAGCAGGGAGATGTCCCATTCCATCATCTTTATGTCTCTGTGCTGGATTCTTTCAAGCAGTGGTGTCAAAAGTTTAGCTAATTAAGGGTTAAGCTTACATTAATTCCTCCCACATGCCATTAACTTGCCTCTGCAATTAATTTAGTCCTTTATTGTCCTGCCTATGACATTCTGCGATGGTGTTTACATTGAGCGGTCCCACGTGACAATTATACTCTCCTCTCTGCTGTACCAAGGCTTCAGCTCATCATTTTCTACTCGAACTGGGGGAAGTAAGTCACCTGTCATGGTTGAGCCCTTACATTATCCCGCTCAAAGTACACGCAGTCAAGTCACCAGAGAACATTTGTTTGGGTTTATTTACTCTCTTCTGGCCTAAGATTAATTTCCCTCAAGCAATCAGGCGACCAAACACTGAATCACTGTGATGGGATTCAGCCCCATAAAGCGAAGGCCTTGCATGACTGTGCTCCACTGAACGAGCTTGGAAAGAACATGGAAGAAACATGAAAGAGGAAAATGTCTCAATGGCATCAATGGAAGAAAGTTTTGACTTTCTTCCTCTACTAATGTCAAAGCCTTTAAAAAGGTGGACACATTTTTAATTCTTGTCATTTCATGCCCATCTCTATATTGCATTATTAGTCTTCAACATCATTGTTGATGATTCAAATTTATAAAGCAGCTAAAACTTCATCACAATTAAATATTGGGCCCTCAACCTGTCTGAGTTTTTATTTTTTCAGATATGGAAGGGAGACAGACTCAGAACAATTGGCTTCCCTCAGGACAAATAGTATTTCCCAACAAACTCACAGTGGAAGTGAGAACTGAACCTTTGGAATGACTACACGGGAAGCCCAAAGGCTTGACGTGAAGCTCCCAACACTTGAGCAGAGCCTGGAATCACCTTCTTGTGCAAAGTCAAAGTGACCTGAAGAAGGACCTGATGTGTAGATTAAATTTGTCTTAGTCTTTTTCACTTCTGACTCTCTTCTCAAATTCTAGTCTCTGAGGAAATCACAGTGCAGACCTGGCTCAGCTGACAGGAGCAGACAGCTGAGCAAACTTCCATTGCATGTGAAAATGCCCTGGTGGCCGAGGTTCCCCTGCGATGGCCTCCTCTCTGGAAACCTAACCAAGTGCAGACTAAACCTCCTTTCATCTATCTCACCCTGAGCAAATAACATGTGCATTTTTCCATCACCGTTCCCTTCTTCACTTCACGCTCCCTGACTTAACACCCAGGCTAAATCCTTCCTGCAACAACAACAACAGCAACAAATGATCAAAACAACTTTGCTTTTCTTTAAATAATGGAATGTGCTCCAGTTGTAAATATTCATGGCTGGATGGAAATTGTTTCTTGATGGGCCCTGAGCATACTGGTGTCAATCTGTTTAAATGACTCACGGTCTCTTTTGCCTCCAAGGGGCAATGTAGTTTTTCTGGTGCTGGTCTCATAGATTAATCCGTGGCAGATGGAGTCAGACATATCTACCTCATCTAGCTCATTTTCCACCTCAGTTTGTTGAGTTTGTGATCCCTAAGAGGTCTCCTCGCAGCTATTCGCAGCTCTGGGAATCCCAACGAGCTTCTAGAAGACCATCCAAGTTATGCTCTACCCCTCAATAAACTGAATAAATTTAAGGCTTTTTTCTTAACCTCTCAGCAGATGCAGGCAGCGAAATAGCCACTGACTTTTGCAGCCTGCAAATATAGCCACATTCATGTCTTCTTCCCTCTGGAAGACCTGTGTTCTGCCCCAGCCCCCAGCTCCCTCATAGCTGTGCTCATCTTGTAGGCAAGAAAGTTTTTCTTGGCTCTGCTTTTCCAAAGAGCTTTTCCTATGGAAAGCTGCATGAAGGGTCACTTCAGCCCAGCAGGCAAAATAATTTCTCTGTCTTTGGATTACTACACAAAGCTGGCAGAGCTGTGGCAGCAACACAGCCATCTGGCACCCTGCTTGGGACCACCTCATCACGGGATCTGAGCAACGAGTCACAGAAGCACAGAATGTTCAGGGTTGGAAGGGACCTTGAAAGATCATCGGGTCCAACCGCCCTGCCAGAGCAGGATCACCTAGAGCAGGTCACACAGGAACGTGTCCAGGCGGGTTTTAAATGTCTTCAGAGAAGGAGACTCCACAACCTCCTTGGGCAGCCCGTCCCAGTTCCGTCACCCTCACCATGAAGTTTCTGCTTATGTTTCCACGGACCCTCCCGTGTACCAACTTGCCCCTTGTCCTATCACTGGATACCCCTGAGCAGAGCCTGGCTCCATCCTCCCGACACTCACCCTTCACACACTGATAGACATGGATGAGGTCACCCCTCAGGCTCCTCTTCTCCAGGCTAAAGACCCCCAGTTCCCCCAGCCTCTCCTCAGCAGGGAGATGTCCCACTCCCTTCATAATCTCTGTGGATCTGTGCTGGACTCTTCCCACCACAGCCCTTCTAACCCACCCCGGGATGCCACTGGCCTTCCTGGCCACACAGGCACAGTGCTGGCTCATGGTCACCCTGCTGTCCACCAGGACCCCCTCGTCCCTTGCCCCTACACTGCTTTCCAGCAGGTCAGTCCTCATCCTATACTGGTACCAAGGGTTGTTGTTGCTTTTGGTCGCCTGCACCCTGATGACGCGTGTCCCCCCCCCGACAGCCAACTAATGTGCAATTCTGCTGCACCAGCCAAGCTGAGCCTGGCCGGTGCTCCAGGTATAAATTCCTTTAACAAATGCTTTTGTGAAGGCGTAGGAGGGACTTGCAGATGCCAGGCTCTGCCAGAGGAGATGGAGATGCCTCAGATGACCTCGCTGTCCCTGCTGCTGTGCAGCCGGCTGCGCTTCTCCGGAGCTGCGAGGCACATTTTCTCAGTCAAAAGGAGGTGAATGATGGATTTGAATTTTTTATATTTTTTTTTGCAGGGAATCTCCCCTGTCTCCTTCTAAAGTGAATGGTTTTGGAGATGGAGAAGGACAGGGACTTGCTCAGAGAAGCTGTGATGGGCTCATTATCGAATCTGAGCTGTGAATGCCTTGGATGCTCAGAGCAGACAGATTTGTCAACGACTCTGCATTTTAGGCCAATTTATTTCCTTAGGTCAGTAGTGTGAACTCGAACTTGTACACAAGGCTCTCAGAGATGAAGGTAACCATCTTCCAAAACTGGCTCGCACTTTTCCTTCTCGCATTGAAGAAAGACAGTGAATTAGAGCATGAAAAAATGAGAGTCCTCAAAAACAGCAGAAGGGGATAAGAGCCAGCAGGTATGCACCTGCACCACAGAAGGTGGGGGTTGGAAGGGACCTCTGGAGATCGAGTCCAACCCCCCTGCCAGACCCTACCTGACCCAGGACAGGTCACACAGGAACAGATCCATGCGGGTTTAGAAAGTCTCCAGAGTAGGAGACTCCACAGCCTCTCTGGGCAGCCTGGCACAGGCTCCCACACCCTCACACCAAACAACTTTCTCCTCCTGCTCAGATGGAACCTCCTGGGTTCCAGTTTGTGCCCATTGCCCCTCGTCCTGTCCCTGGGCACCACTGACAAGAGCCTGGCCCCTTCTCCTTGCCCCCCACCCTGCAGATCTCTGTAACCATTCACCAGATCCCCTCTCAGGCTTCTCTTCTCCAGGCTGAACAGCCCCAGGTCCCTCAGCCTTTCCCCAGCACAGAGATGTTCCAGTCTCTTCAGCATCCTCATATCCCTCCCTTTGACTCTCTCTAGTATTTCACTGTGTCTCTTGAACTAAGGAGCCCAGAAATGGACGCAGTACTCCAGATGTGGCCTTATTACTGCAGAGTGGAGGGGGAGGAGAACCTCTCTTGACCTGCTGGCCACACTCTTCTTAATACAACCCAGGAGACCATTGGCCTTCCTGGCCACAACGGCCCATGGAGAATTTATTGTCCACCAGGACTTGGAGGTCCTTCTCCTTGGAGCTGTTTTCCAGCAGATCAACCCCTAATCATAAAACAATTCTGGTTGTCAGGGACCTCAAGAGGCCACTTGGGCCATCACTGAAGTCAAACCTGTTGCCTCCTTTAATCAAGTGAGAACTTCTCCTGTCTCCTTATATGTCCACTGACTTTGATTTTTGCCCATTTCCTCCCATGGGGATCATGGACATTGAGCCATAGTGGCTGGGACCTTGCAAGGAGATTAAATCCGCAGAGTGGTTTCCAGCAGTCACATCATGTTTCTTTCACAAGGGATCACTGCACTTGGTCAGATAAGCACAAAGATTTTGCAGGAGGGAACAATATGGTAGGTTATTTATTATTTCTCAAGAAGTCTCCAAGGGGCACTTGCATGAGGTGTATGGAAGGAGGTTAGGACAAGCTATGTTCATCCAATTTACCTCTCCAGATGGAAACCATGCTGGGTTTTTATACATTCCTTGGCTTTCTTGGCTTTCACTCAGTTTTGGGCATGACTAGATTTAAGTCTAGTTCACGTAGAAAGAGCACAAGTTCATTTGACTGCTTCCCATGGTTTCACCCTTCATCCACTGCAGACAGCAAGCTGTACCCAGGAGACCTCTGTCCAAGACCAGTTGTCAAGGAGACCCTGTGAAATGAAACGTGTTAGTCACAGAGAGCCACGGGCTAGGGAAACAACAGGACATGGTGTCTGGAAGATGTTCACCAGCCTTGTTCTCTGATTTTTATACCCTTGCTCTTCACAGCTTCCCAGCACTTTAGTTCTCGGTGTCTCTCTGGGAGAAAGGCTGTTCCCCCCCATTTTACACATGGGAGAGCTGAGGTGCAAGAATTCAGACTTGGAGGTATTTCCACTGCAAAGGCAAGAAAGCCTTGTGCAATTGCGAGGAAAAATTCTGGCAAAGCCTTGCAGCCCTCAGACATCTCCTCTGCCCTTGCAGCTCTAATCACATCCTTCTTGGTCAGCAGCTCTTCCTCATCTCGAGGCGTTCACATTTTGCTTCAGCCCCAGATGCTGGTTGGAATGCAACTCCCTCAGCAGATGTGGCACTGATGGAGGGACAGAGGAGCTCTCACTTGGCCTCCTGATGAGCAATTGCGATGAATGGGCATCACTTGGAAGACAGGAGTGGTTCTTGCTCTCCTTCAAGTGAAGCAGGCAGGTGCACAGCATAAGCAAGGGAAAGCTGAGCCCACAGCTGGCTTTTACACACAGAAGTGCTTCGTCTTTCCTCCTCCAGGGCCTTCCTTGTGCCTCATCTCCCTTTGCACTCTAAACCCTCTGATCTCCAGTCATCTCTGATATTTTGGCTGTGCTCACTTATGAGATATTTCAGATCATTAGACTGTTTCCCATCTCAAACCCCTAGTGAGGGAGGAGAGTGTGTCCGGTCAAGAAACAGCTCAAAACACAACTGAACACAGACTTCTTAGAAGACAATTAAGGAAGAGTTCACTACCTGCTCAGGTCTTTAGCCAGACCAATGACTCAAACATGGATCACCCATGTCCCACATAAATGACCTTCCGTTACTACTCAAGTTTCCATCCTATGGGATTTGTTTCACCCAGTGTGAATATTTTCATTACTAAAGGACTTGAAATTAGTTTTGCTGTGAAAAGATGCCCACTGAGGCTCTACAGCCTTTCCTTCATTGTATTTTAACTCCAGTAACTATTCCAGGCCCAGGAAAGATCTTTCATGAGCAGATGTTCATCTCAACTGGCATCGTCCCATGAAACTTTCTGCGCAATTTTAAAGCATTATTCTACCATTTTGTAACAAATAAAGGAAACACAAACCCCATCAGTGCCTTGGGGAGGCACTACCATGCCCATTGTACAGCTGAATGCTTAAGGGACACAGAAACTTAGTCCAAGCAAACACTGGGTAGAAAGACTGTCTGGATTTCTCAAGGACATGGTTTGCATGTCAGTCAGATTCATGACCCAGGAACAGTCCACCTGAGCTGAGACAGCAACAAGAGAATTACACAGAATCACAGAGTCACAGACTGGTGGGGGTGGGAAGGGATCTCTGGGGATCCCCTGGTGCCACCCCCTGCTCCATCCAGCAGGGGCACCCAGAGCAGGGGCCCAGGGTCGCAGTGTCCAGCCGGGGTGGGAATCTCTCCAGAGAAGGAGACTCCACAGCCTCTCTGGGCAGCCTGGCACAGGCTCCCACACCTCACACCAAACAACTTTCTCCTCCTGCTCAGATGGAACCTCCTGGGTTCCAGTTGGTGCCTGGTGCTCCTTGTCCTGTCACTGGGCACCTCTGACAAGAGTCTGGCCCCATCCTCTCTCCCCCCAGGGGCCCTTTAGCTATTGATCAGCTGATCAGATACACCTCTCAGTCTTCTCCAGGCCAAATAGCCTCAGGGCTCTCAGCCTGTCCTGGCACAGAGATGCTCCAGGCCCCTCAGCATCTTCATAGTCTCCACTGGACTCTTTCCAACAGCCTCTTGTCTCTCCTGAAGTGGGGAGCCCAGAACTGGACACAATACTCCAGAGGTGTCCTCACTAGGGCAGAGTAAAGGGGAAAGGAGAACCTGCTGCCCACACTCTTCTCCATGCCCTCAGGAGACCATTGACCTTCTTGACCATGAGGTATCTCTGCTGGCTCATGGTCAAGTTGCTGTCCACCAGCACTCCCAGGTCCTTCTCCCCAGAGCTGCTTCCCAGCAGGTCCCCCCTCCCCTGTACTGGTGCAGGGAGTTGTTCCTCCCCAGAGGCAGGACCCTAAACTTGCTCTTGTTCAACATTATGAGGTTCTCACAGCTCATCTCCAATTCCAGAGTGAACTTTGGAAAAAATAATGATTTTCCAGAAAAATTGTTCAATAGAAAGAAGGAACCTTTTTCTGAATCAAGCAGGCACCATCCTGATTTTTTTTCTTCCTCTTCTTGAGGAAAGTGGAAGGTGTATAATAGGAGAGAAGCATGGACTAATTAGTCTAAAAAAGCAAAAGCTGTTTACTACATACTGGTCTCACGGGTGCACTAGAAAGAATGGGAGGAAAAATATATATGGAGAATATAGAGTGACAGAAAACGGTGCCTCAAAATAGAAATATTCACATGAGATACTCTCCATTACGCGGCCACTGTCTGTCGGTTACAATGTGTGTTGAAAATAAATGAGTTATATCCTTTGATTGTCATGGTCACTGAAAATAATCCAGCAACGCAGGCACAGCTGGCACGAGCTGAGGTATTGTGTTCCCTCTGCAAGGAACTGGATGTGTGAGGAAGTACAGGCTACACATTCCATTTAGCTAATGACTCGACTGGAAAACATTCTCACACCAGAACGCACACCCACTGCCATCATCTGAGGATGTCTGGCAGCTCTTGGCTGCTGGGGCTTATTTTCTCAGCAAGGTGGGCCTGAGATAGTCTTTTCCCCATGCTGCTCATACTCTTGGTGTCTACTCCCAGGTCATCCCATTGGTCATTCTGCATTAGTCCCATGGGCTGAAAGAGTTTTCATGGGCTTTTCTCCTCCCTTGCCCCATGTATTGGCTGAGAGACACACACACATCTCCTTCAAGGCTCCCCTGCCATTGCTCGGTTCATCCCATGCTGGAAGAGAGACCACAAGCCACACTAACAGGCCCTGGAAAGAGGCTTTGCTCCAGCATGCCTACAGATACCCAGAAAATCACAGTGGTGTGTCTAGGGCTGACAAGCCACAGCTTTACCACGCTCAGCAGCAGTAGGATGGGAAGACCTCGATGTCATGTCAAACAGCACAAGCACAGAACAATGCCATCTGCGAGGTCATTTTCAACCCAGATCTCCTGGGAGGAGCAATGCAGAGAGAAAGGAGGGGATTTCCTCGGCTGTTGCTGATATCAGGCTTTGCTCCTCCAAATGCTCTAAGAAAATGGGTTTGCTAAAGCCTGTTCTGCCAATTTTCTATTCTTCATTGCTTTGCCTACAGCAGAGGTCTCTGCATTATCTTATCTGCTGCTCTGTGCATTGCAATGCCAGCTCAGGAATCAGCACATGTTCTGCTAAGACCTTGCTGTTCCCTTTGGATGAATCCCTGCAGAAAAGCTTAGGGGACTCACGCTTCTGAGCAGACCATAATATGGGGAAACATTGTCGGGGAAGCATTAGACATTATCCTGGGGAGAAGGAACAGAGAACGTAAGGAAAGCACAGCTCAAATCCTGTTAATAAAGCAGCGACAGAGAATAGAAACAGGGAAGTGGAGGAGGAAAGAGGGTAAAGTCACGTTTTCCAAGTGCCAAGATGCTGCCATCCCAGCTTCTGCATTCCCATGTGGCAAAAGCAATGTGTGCTTTAGTCGGGGGGCACACTGCACCCAACACACCCCATCCCTGCACATCAAAAAGGCTGGCTGACCAGCAGGCACTCCAACACCAACTTCATCAGTACCTCACTGCAGAGTTAACTGCTTTGATGCAGCCTCCTCCTGCCAAACTCCTGCCTCTTCTGCTCCCAGATGCACGAATTTGGGGGAGTATAGAAAAAAAAAGAGCTGGAGTTCTTTACCATGATGACGTGTTACAAAACTGCTCGGGGATTTGCGCTCTCTGTTTCCTGATAGGAAAGAAAGCAGGTTTCAGTGATGATGCTTCTCCTCTTTTTCCAGCTGGCAATGCAGCAGAATGGATGGGCTGCCACAGAGCCTGCAGAGCAGTTGCAACAGGTCTGTGGTGATTAAATGCAAAATTCATCCAGGACATGAGGTTCTGATTCAGCCCGGAGGCGGTTCAAAGACCTTTACAGCATGCTCCCTGTGGAAAGACCTACTCATCTTTCAAGCCGACACTTTTTGCTGCCTTTTATCTCCGAGAGGTAGAGTCTGGAAAGGAAATGGGGTTGTTGTGTCCCTTTGGAGTGCTGCTCCCTGGATTTCCATAACCTGAGGGATTACCTGGAGTCAACGCCTGCCACTGTTAGCAAGGGGCAGCAGGCAGTGCCAGGAAGATGTTGTCTACTGGACCACCTAGGAGCTGCTTTGTGAAATGGGCTGAAGTATTTCACTGCCCTGCTTCTGGACCTTTACAGTACCCTGGCATGGCCAAGCACTGTCAGTCCCTAAAATCACAGCTGTTTCTAGCTGGCCCTGGCCTGTTTTAGCAGAGCAAAGATTTATTGGGCAGACAGGGAATGTTTCCTCTTTCTGGAAACTACTGTATCCCCCATGGAAAACAAACAAACAAACAAACAAACAAACATACATTGTTTCAGAAGCAGGTACTTCAAAAAACTACATGGCCAGGGAGATGACCCCTCACTGTGTCCCGGGGAGGCTGCCAAGAGCTCCTCTCCTACCTGAGAACAGGACCTGCTTGTTAAAGTCCTGCAGATGTTCCGAGTGTGCTTTCTGGCTTTGAGACTCTTGCTTTTGGCTGGTGTTTACTGCATTATTGGGAAGCCCATAGGCAGAACACTTCCCTCTCCCACCCCATCTGTATGGTTAGGGGAGGTCTATCCATCCTGTTGGCATCTGTCCTCACTTCCCAGCTCTTCTGTCCCCTGGACTTTTGCATCTGTTTCTCCTTTTCTGTCCCCTTCTCCACACTCAGTCACACACAGCTATTTTTTTCAGCAAGCTCTTCTCCCAGTGACTTTCCCGATACCTCCCCATGACTCACGTGAGCCAACTTCTGCTCAGATCTGCCCAAGGAGCAGTCCACCTGGATATCCATTCTGAAATGGGCAAGGCATCAGCTTGAACAGCCGATAAGTGAGGCATAAAATGATATGTTCTCGCTCAGACATTTAAACAGAGCAGTCTAGGTGATGGCAATGACTTTACAGCATTAAGTCAGTTGAACTCAAAGTCTGGGAGATCCAAACTCAGCAGAGACAGAAAATATCCTCTTCTAAAACCAGACAAAGACCCTGCTGACAAACCAGACCGCCACAAAACCTGCCATGGCACCTGCCTATCTGCAGGACATGTGGTAATGAGCAGAACAAGCAGCACTGCTCCCAGAGAGACAACCTGTCTGAACACTGTAGCCTTGCTGACTCCAGGATTACCAACACACACCTCCTCAGCCAGTTCAGTTGGTGCAACGGGACTGGCCAGCGTCGCCTGAGAGCAAAGTACAACTTAGCCCAGTCCTCAGCCCACACACCCACATCTCCACCAGGATATCATTTAAACCCCCAGCCGGGAGGGAGCAGACCCCTCTGCAGCCCCCTGTCCAGCCCAGCCCCCTCACCTGCCCCCAGCAGCACACAGGAGGCTTCACTTCTGCCAAGCAACCCGTTTTTTAATTGTAAGCTGATACTTTTGGCAAGCCAAACTACCCAGACCATCCTGCACTGCCATCAGAGTGTCATCCAGAAGCTGTAAAACTGAGCAGCATCAGCTTCCTCCAGGGTCCTCAGGCTACCCAGCTCACTCCACCTCCTCACCAGCCTGAGCAGACTGGAATCAGAGCTGAGCCTGATTTCTTTTCCTTTTCTTCCCCCCACCCCCAACCCTCCCCCAACCCCCCCAGCACAGCACCAGGAAGGTACTCAGCTGCTGCCCACACTGCCCAGCAAACTAGGATTTATGAGCCACAACCACCAGGAACAAGCAGAAAAATTTCCCCTTCCACAATTTCAGGCAGGCTACAAACACCCAGGAAAATACAGCTGGCTAACATCACTCAGACCATCCCCAAATGTCTGCCTTTCTTGCTGGCCTTCTTCCAGCCCTCTCCACTTTCCTCAGCTGGCTGGCATCCACTGGCCACAGCAAGAGACCCCCAAGCTGACGCGCAGAAGGGCCCATCTGACACCAAGCAGCTGCCTGGGCACTGTGGGCCTTATGCAGGATGGAGGCTGGACCTGCTGCGAGACCAGCCCTACATAACCCCCCCGTTAGGATTCCAGCAAACGAACTTTGACTCAACAGGCTGCTGCCTCCTCCTCCTCGGCTGCGCCAGAGCCCGGCAGACACCACTCACTCATCACACCCTGCCCACACGAGTTGGCCAGTGACCTCCAGTACTGTCCTGGTCCTGCAACACCATCACCATCCACGCACCCAGAGAAGAGAAAAGCGGAGTGCCCGCTCATACTCACTGTTTTGAAGTCCTCGTGGTTGCACTCCTGGCCTTTGAACTTGCAGTACAGCATCATATCCTTCAGGTCGTGGCCAACCCGCGCCAGGAACTCCTGCATGTTGAAAACTTTGGGTTTATACTGCTTAAAGTTGGCCTTTTCCTGGAGGATAGCCAAGACAGCCGGGTCGGCGAGGTGAGGGTTGGGGATCTGCAGGTTGACGTCGAGCAGAGCCAGGAGCTCCCCGGCATGGTACAGGTCGTTGGTGGTGAGCCGGGAAAAGCGGAATTCGTTGAGGTTACAGATGGTGACAGCAGGGAAGACCAGGCTGTTTGCCACGACCTCGTCCACTTTGGTCACGTGCTGGTAGGAGAAGTAGAAAGCCACTCGGTCTGAACTCTCAACCAGGAGGAGACCCAACGAGCCCACAAAGGCCAAGGTCCAGAGCAGGCGCCGGATGGTCACTGGCCCGTAGACGAAGACGTGACGGATCCCATGGAGCGTGGAGGTGTTGGCAAAAATCTGGATGCTAGAAGGCTGCAGGCTGCCCATGCTGCCATCACTGGTGCTGTCCTTCAGATCCATCAGGGATAGTTAGTTAAATCCCGGCACACTGCTTTTTTGGGTCAGTCTGTAGCTGGAACTGGGATCCGGATCTCTCCCCTCCCCTCTCCAAAGTAGTTAAACCCTTTTAGAGGCAGGAGAGAGAAGGAGACTCTCAGGCCAGCTGCTGCGAGTTTATCCCGCGAGCTCAGCAGTAGCTTCGTCGGGGTAAATATTTATACAAAATCCATTCAAACTCTTCGCTCTCGATTTCCTCGGCGCGATAAGAAGGGCTGGTTTTATTTAGGGAGACACCAAGGTGATGTGGAAAGAGATGTGGGTGGGCAGCGAAAGCTGAGCCAATGGAAATAAAGTCCTCCCCCTACACACACACACAACACACACGCGCGGAAGGGAGAGCTGCGATTAAGCAGAGGGTGATGAGCTTAAAACAAGGCAAGGCAGCTCGCAGGCTGTTAACTAGTGCGTAAAGCCCAAGGCTGCCGCTTCCCAGAGCCGCCGGCTCCGGAGCAGCGGGGCTTTCAGACCGATGGGGTGATGCTCCCTGCGCTCTGGAGGGATGGGAGCTGCTGGGTTCAGGCAGCAACTCTTCATCCTCCCCACCCCTCCATTTTTGGGCAGGGCTCCAAGAAATAGCGCCCTAAAATAAAAGCCACCCTGCGCTTGCCGGTGGTTTTTCCAAGGGGTCGTCTCTGGGAAAGGTGGGCAGCTGATTCAGCAGAAGTAGAGGAAAAGGGAAAGGGAGGAGGGAAAGGAGGAAAAGGAGGAGAGAAAGGGAAAAGCTAAAAAAAAAAAAAAAAAAACAAGAAAAAAACCCCAAAGGGGGTAAAATACTGCTGCTCAGCTGCATGCACACACACACTGAGCAGGGGAGAAAGCAGCAGCACGAAACACCTCCTCTGCCACACGGCAGCTCCCAGCCAAAAAATCAGACACGGCAAGACTCGGTGGGGAGAGGCAGCGGGAGAAGAGGGGCTGCAGCATCTCTCATCTCTCCTCTCTCCTCCCCTGGCTCAGAGCTTCCCTCCACTTCAAGACTCTGGAGAGGGCCGTGAGTCACACAGCGAGCTGAGCTCCCAGGCAGGGCAGGGGGAGTGGGCTGCGACTGGAGACCCCCTCAGCTCCTGCCTGGGGGGTGAGTCTGTCGCTGGATGTGCCAAGCAGGTCCTGCAGCCCCCGTGCTCAACCCGCCGAGGACTCGGAAACCTTTCAGCCGGCAGGATTTCCAGATGTTTTGCTTGCCGCTGGAAGGCAGCTGGGATGGATGTGTTTGGGGAAGATGCTCCCAGATGTGCATTCATCCGGGAGGTTTGGAAGGAGGAGATGCAGAGGAGGCAAAGGGGGAAAGGTTTCCTACCCAGGAGATGCTGCAAAATCCTGTAACGATGCTTCTGTGCATGAGGACATCCTCAGTGCACAGTGGAACGAGAGGGGTTCAGCCTGGAGAGTCTGAGCAGGGTCTGGAGTCGCTCCCCCTCCGTATCAGCTCAGTTCATGGCAGTATTTTTACCTGCTTTTGTTCAGATCCAGAAGATAAAACTCAGCTCCTCTGTACAGCACCCAGCACTATGGGAAGCGAGGATCCCAGGGGCTATGGCAGCACCTGGGAGGTGACTTTCCCAGCTTGGATGAGGTGGAAGCAGGGGGACAAAGCACAGCTAGAGCCCATCAGAGTCTGCAGTGTGATGCCCAGTGAGTCTCAGCCATCCATGAAGTTGCCCCAAGGACAAATCCAAAGATTATCTGGGACACAGTAAGCCCAGTTTTTGTCTTCATAGACCCAAGTGCTGTTATCATGGAAGCAGACCCTGAAACTGCCTCTCCAGTTCTTGAGGTGCTTCACCTTCACTGACAAAACCCCTAGTCCCTTGTCCCCTGGCCATGAGCCACCCTGTCCTTCCCTTGATTAATTTTCACCCAGAGATAAAATAGCTTCAGCTTTTGCTACCTCCAAGGTCACATTCGACCCTGGCAGCCCAAGACAAGCCCAGCTGTGGCATCCTCCAGTGTAAACCATCCTATGGGAGCACCTCTAAGGCTGAGCTACTCATCCCAGCACTGTCACATGGCAGCGCAGCACAGCTCTCTCCATTTTCCACCAGGGAAACTGAGGCAAGGAGAGGACAACAGACTTGTGAGCAGTCACCCAGAAAGCTGGCAGTATAGCCATGAGTTGTATTTCCCAGTAGGTCTTTCAGCGTACCAGGTTGATGCCCTAAAGCCAAACCCTCCTTGCACAGCCAGAAGGCTCAAGGACTGTGCTGAGACCACGGCCGGTCCCCACAGACATCTGGGGTGCAGAGGGAGCAGGAACTGCCACCGGAGGCTGGTTTCCTCCTTGTACAAATCCACATCAGCCCTGAAATGCAAAGAATGGTCCCTCCTCCTGTGCCTTTGTTCGTGGCTGAAAGCCAGGCTCCCAGTGCCAGCCCAGTTGTGGCTGAACAGAGCTGAGCCCCTTCCTTATTAAGCAGAAATTCAGCCAAGGGGACACTTCACAAACCTCCTGCATCTTGTCATGGCCTCTCTAGGAGGGGTGGAGGAGACAGCGTTAGGCGGACCCAAGCAACATGCGAACCAGAATTAAAGCAGCTGAGGACAGTGGCCACAGCACCCTTGTTCCTGGCCTCCAGACCCCGCTGCCTCTCTACCCCTCTGCAACTCTCCCCATGGCTCGGGACAAGACAGCCCTAGAAATTTCCTGGCAGGAATAGGCTCCTTTTCCCACCCATGACCAAGCCATCTGTAAATCTCCCTCCTCCCCCCCCCCCCCCCTCTGCATTATTTGGCTTGGTGCAGTAATGCTTTCATTTGCTCCCCGCGCGTGCTGCCTTTACAATCCTGTTCTCTGTAATTCATACCATACACCATCTGCTGCCTTTTATTCTTTAACCACGCAGACAGCGTTGGCTGCAGTCGGGAGGAAAAAGCACCGTGCCCAGCAGCGCTGCCTGGCACCGCTGCCAGCTCACCAGGCTCCTTTCCACTGCTGGTGGGCTTGAGGACAAAGCAGGGGGACAAAGGTTCTCTGGTGAATACCCATGGCTCAGGTTGTGCCCAAGAGCTGGTATTGACTGCAGTGTCCTGAAAGGTGAGGAAAACACCATCGGGCATGCCCAGGGCTGTGCTGTGGGGTGGCACCAGCAAGGGTGGGGGAGAGGAGTTGTAAGGGATGGTGATGGGTGTTGGCACCTCTCGCCACCATGTAAGCAGCCTCTCTGCAGGTGGATGTTCATGGGGAGGACAGAGCAGCCTGGGTAGTCCTATAAAAGCCCCCGAGATGGCAGAGCCCAGCTAAGGAGACCTGCACTTTCCTTCCTTGGGGACCTCCAGAGCAAGACAGTGTATCCTTAGGCTCCTGCTTTAGGAGCTCGTAGCCCAACCTCAGCCCTTGACTACCCTTCACAGACCTTGCTGCTCCAAATCTCCTTCAGAAACAAGGGCAGAGGAACCAAGAGGGCCCAGAAGACACGTCCGTCAGGAAAGCATCCTCTCCAGCCACCCCCTTGCAGGGGGAGCAGGGCTGGAGCCCTCTCGTTTGCGCAGCCTGCGCCTGCCCTCTTGTGTCTTAAAACCGTGCTGCAGGGCTCAGGGTGAGGGATCCCGTCCCTGAAACACACGGGAAACGGGTTTATCCGGGGACAAGGAAGAGAAGGCGAGGAATTCCACCCCCCCCATTTGTGTGAACCCCTCTGCTTCCACAGCCCCACCTGAGCCCTCCTAGAAGCACGTCCCAGAATCACAGAATCACTCAGGCTGGAAAAGACCCTTGGGATCATCATGTCCAACCATTAACCCCACTCTACAAGTTCACCCCTGGACCATCTCCACCAGCACCACATCTGAGCGATGCTGAAACACATCCAGGGATGGCAACTCAACCCCCTCCCTGGGCAGCCCATTCCAATCTCTCACCCCCCTCCCTGGGCAGCCCATTCCAATCTCTCACCACCCTTTCCATGAAGAATTTTTCCCTAGTGTCCAGTCTAAACCTCCCTTGTCTCAGCTTGAGGCCGTTCCCTCTGGTTCTGTCCCTAATGACCTGAGAGCAGAGCCCAGCACCAGCCTCTCTCCAGTGTCCTTTCAGGCAGTTGCAGAGAGTGAGGAGGTCTCCCCTCAGCCTCCTCTTCCTCAAACTAACCAGGCCCAGCTCCTTCAAAGGCTCCTCATAGGATCTCTTCTCCAGCCCCTTGCCCAGCTTCGTTGCCTCCTCTGCCCCCACTCCAGCCCCTCGCTGTCTCTTGTGCTGAGGTGCCCAGCACTGGGCACAGCACTCGAGGGGAGGCCAAAAACAAGAGAATTTTCTGCAAGGCGTACAGAGCATTGCCAATAACCTAGAAAATGCCTTTGTGTACAGTCCAAATTATAGTCCTCTATAAAATTGACTGAAAGCACTCAACACACGTGCACGTTTTTCATTCTAAGTGCACTATAGATGCGAACAGCGGAGATGCCAGGTGAAGGGTTGGCACTGGGAAAGTCAGGACTGGCCTCACAGGTTGTTTTACAATTAAAAGGTGATTCTGGCCTCTTGGGGGTTGTCATGGTTTAACCTCTGCTAGCAGCTAAATACCCCAAAGCCGCCCACCCACTTCTCCCTCTCCTGTGGGATGGGAAGGAGAACCAGGAGGAAGGAGGAAAAAAAAAAAAAGGTGAGATCCAAGGGGCTAAGAGAGGGACAGTTGAATAAAACAACACAAAGAGAGAATAAAAAACCAGTGCTAATGATAACACTAATGAAATTACAGACCAAATGAGCAATAGAAGCCAGGAAGGCTCTACCTGTGCTGGATGTACCAACTTTCCCTGGTCCAGCTGCACTGAAGCAAGGGTTTTTAAAACAAGGGCCCCTGGCCTGGGCCAGCCCTCCCCTTACATAGGGGCAGGGCTCAGTGTGGTATCCAACATCCCATTGGATGGCTCAGGGTTTATCCCACTGCAGCCCCTCCCAACTGCTTGGGCCAGCAGCTGCTGGTGGTAATTAGCCCGAACCAAACCCAGGATAATGGTTCAGCACATGGTCCCCACTGCCCTGGGCCAGGGGCCTCAGCACTGGAGATTGCTGTGTTTTTCTGCCAATTTGTTGGGGTTTTATTTCATTCTGGGCTTGATTAGGAAAAGAAAAAGGATGGATGATAGCCTGGGAGTGGTTTGTCTTCCCTGGCCCAACTGCAGGTCATTTGTGTGGCTGTGCTGAGCACCAGGAAAATGTCCTCATCGGTGTCCCACTGTGTTTTCAACTTCACAGGATGCTGCTTTTGCCTCATCTCTGTGGGCTTTGCAAAAAAAAAAGAAGGATTTGCATTTGGAGGGGAAGGCAGAGAGCACTTGGCCCACGGTGGTGACCCCCGGAAAAAGAAGGACTTTGCTTAAGGTGACCATGGTCCGCCGAGTTCTCCATTTCTCAGCATTTCCCTGACCTTTTTGGACCCTCTTGTGCTAGAGGGGACCCAGAGCTCTGCTTAGCAGAAAGAGCTTGGCTACTTAAATAAGTCTGCCTTTCCAAATGGGAACATAATGTTCAACACTGCTGTTCCCCTTGAAATTAAAACCCATCCCTTCCAAAGAAGCTTTGGCTCCATTAAATGGCTTTTTAATATATAGAGAAAATTGAAATTTTGATTGGATTTCAATGTATTTAATATTATGCTTGGATTTATAATGGGGTATGAAATGAAAGCAATTAAATCAATTAAAGAGTAAAAAAAAAAAGTCTCCTTGAAAGCAAACCAAAAATATTCAAATCGTCTCATATTGGGAATCACCTTCTAAACGAAGGAGGGAAGATTTCTCCACCAGCTGCATCTAGCATCCCCCAGCAGCAGAGAGGATGCTCTGGGAAGCCTTCCTCCTCCTCCTCTTTCTCTTCCTCTGCCTGCAGAAACACTATAGCACATCAGTATCTCAGTGGTGCCTGAGCTGAGCCTCCAAATCTGGCTGGTGATGGGGGCAGAGGTTTCCCTGGGGCACAGAGATTACTCTCAGCCCAAATCAGCCCAGAGCCTGCAGACCAAGTTACAGCAGCAGATTTTATTACAGGAAGGGGATATTGGATTTGCAGTGGTGTTTTTCAGCAATCGGAACCTGTCCTGCTCCCTCTGACATTCCCGTTTGCTCCGCAATAACTTGGATTTATCAGCCCTCTCTCCACGGCTGCCTTTATCAGCCAGGGTCTGAAGATGTTCCAGTGACTTGCGTGGCACCTGCTCGGTGCTGTTGGGATTGTGGGGTGCTGCCAGCTTCATCCCTGGGTGCCATCGTTTGGCTGCATGACCCTGAGCAAGCCACACTGATTTCTTCTCCCTGTGCAAAATTAAAGTAATGGTGCTTCCATCCTGGGACTCAGGCTTAGAGATTTGGGGATGAAAAATGCGATAGAAAAAACATTTTCCTTTGGCGCCTTCCCATTTAAATAGCCCTTGAAATCAGGCTTGTTCTCCATGAAGCTGTACAGGATTATGGTTTGACTTAGAAGTGTTAGTTCTGCCTGATACGCTTGTTCCTCAGACAGTCTATGAAAGCACTTTGAATTACTCATGAATGATTCAAGTTTAGGACCCACTCCACGCCCTTGTTTCAGGATATCGCCCGGCGTTTGTTCTTGTCAGCACCTGAAACACGCCAGGAAAATTCACTGAAATTTTTTTTTTTTTTTCATTGTTTTGCCCTAAAATGTCTTCATCAACTTTTCTTTCATTTTAACTTCTCCTTCAGCGCCAGCGCAGCTCAAATATTTAATTCTCCAAAGAAAGCAGTTTTTATGGGATTACAATTCTCAGAATAATTAAGAGAAAGAATCTCACAAATTAAGAAGTCATCCTTTCATTGCCATGGCAACCCTGATTGTCCTTCCTCAAGAGGCTGAACTGAGAGAACGAGAAGAAAACAATCTAAAAGACAATTGCTATCCTGCTGCCAAAGGAGCAAAACTGGGAAGTGAGGTGGGACAGATGGTCCCTGGTGCTCTCCAGGGGGGACCTCGCTGTGCCATTTCCACTTGACCTCAGCACGGTACGAGGCGTTTCTTTTAGCTCTCAGAAGCAAGAGGTGAAACCCTGGTGGCAAAGATCTGCTTCAGGGTGAGCCGAGTTGCTCTCAGGGCTCCCCACATTTGGGTTGACCCAATCCCCAGTGATCGCTGGGGGAGCCCACTCAGCGCGTGGCAGCATCGTCCCGTTTGGGGTGATCCTCGTGAGGACATCCCCCGTCGGGACATCAGGACACTCCCCATGCTGCTGGAGCATTTGCTTAAGGCAGTGCTATCGTTAGGAAGCCCAGAACCTCTTGGGCACAGTAAAGAGGTCAGGCAAAGAGAGTTTTCTCCCACTGACATCATCCTGCCAGAAGAAAAGAGAAGATGCTGCTACCTTCCTGGAAAAGCTTCTCCTGAGGAGATTTCCAAACTGGAAGTGGGATAGTTTGAGCAGAGAGAGGGAGTCAGCTCTGCTCCTGGCACACCACAGTCCCAAGCACCTTTCAAATCCAACTCAAACCCCCCCCAAATGCCACGAGGACACAGCAGCGTTCCCCAGCCCCGACAGCAAAGCCAGCAGGGTTTGGTTTTTTTCTCTTAGCCTTTGCATCCAGAGCAAATCCCAGCTTGAATTAATTCGCGTGCGATAATGAGGCTGTGATCACAGAGGTGAGATCCTCACTGCTCCATCCTGGGGGCTGCACTCCCATCAGCTCCCCAGGCTGTGGCACTGGCAGTGCTGGCGATGCACAAACGGGAGCTGAGCCCAGGCTGTGGCACGAGTTGTGCTCGGCCTCTGCCCTTCCAGCTCTCTCTGGAGCTGGGGCTAAGGTAGCTGGCAGTGCACTGGAGGTCAGGTGTGAACCCAAGGCCACACCTTGGGTGACTCGACTTGAAGAAACTTCATGACTCCTCCTAGAAACACTTTATTTTGCGGGGACAGATTGATGTGCCAGGGCTGTGCCCTGTGCCAGCAGCAGGGCTTTTCGGTATGGAAATCAGAGCTGTGGCTAAGGAAGGGGTGAAGTTTGCCAGCCGAGGCACATGGTGTCTGGAAACACCTAATTTAATTTGTTTGTGCTCCCTGAGGTGCTGAATGGGCCTAATCCTTTCCCCTCCTCGGGGATGTTGGACGGGTTAGTTAATATTTATTCAGTGGTCTGAGAAGCAGCAGGGACGGGAACCCGGCCAGATTATGGTATTTACTCTTCAGTAAGATTATATCCACTCCGGAGAGGAGCTGTTCCTGCACTGGTAGAACAAGCCTCCTCTGAAATCTTTGCCCTTTCTGAGCAGGAAGGATACAAGTGTCCTGGCTGGAGTGAGAGCAGCAGCGATCCTGGTCGGTGCTTTCCCTCCCCAGCTCAGCTCCTCTCCCCCTGCCCTGGCTGCAGGCAGCAGCTGGTGGCACAGGCAGTGCCTGCTGCTGGCACTGGGGGCACCCCATGGGCAGAGTCAGTGCCCGCGGGGTGCGGACCGAGGACACTGCTGGGGGGGCAGAAAGGGAAAGGCACCTGCAGGGACAAGGGGACAGGACACGGGACCCCAAACTGAGCAGCGAGGGGTCCCAGCCCACGCTCGGGAGAAAGCTGAGGGGTCACGGGGGTCCCACTTGGCTCAGCTCAGCTCTTCCAGCTTCTTCCTCTCTTCTTCACTGGCCGGCATCTGAGGAGGACTCTGTCCGTTCTGCCTTCAACCCTGATCTGTGTGTTCCTGAATCCAGCACCAGAATCCAGCTCCTGAGCCCAGTTCCCCTCTGCTGCTGGGCCCAGGCTGGGATTTCCCAGTGCTGCTCCACAGCATCAGTGGTGACGGTGACGTAATTACCATCAGGAAGGTTGGGTTCAATACTGGTTTTGTATATATTTGTGTATACTCCATTTTTATTATAACTGTTCTTTCCATTGCCATTCAAGCTGTTCCAGTTCCCTTTTCCAATAGCTGAGTCTCTCTCCCTTATTCCCTTTCCCTTCCCCTTTGGGGAGAGAGGGGGTTAACAGACAGTGGCTGTTCCAGGTCTAAGGGGCTGCCCCTAAACCATGAAAACAGGAAAATCCTGTATTCCCTTGGGACATAATTTAACTTGGTGCAAAGCAACACGGTAATAAACTGCACAGGAGGTTTTTCCTTTGCAGAATTGAGCAGCACTGCCACTGCTGCTCCGTGGAGCTGCCCACGCAAAACAGAGCCCTTCAAATTGTCTAAAATGTGACAGAAGAGGGTTGCACCATGAGCCATTTGCTCCTATGGAGAGACATCACAGCTTGCCTCAGGTGGTACCTGAGATGCTGGGTGTGAAAAAGGCCAAGAAGAGCTAAAGGAGAGCTTTGCCTTCTGTCAGTGGGGAGAAACAAGCAGAGTAGGATAAATAGTCTTTTTTTTTTTTCCCAAGCTCATCTCTGTTTTTTCAATTATGGTGTGTTCAAATTTGACAAAAAAAAACCCCAAAACCTTTACAAATTAATTCCCAAGGAGAAGGACCCAAGACCTAAATTGAAATGCTCTATTCCATCCACATTTGATCCTTTGATTTGAAAATCCCTTGATTTTCAGGCTGCACAAAGAAGCAAAACCCAACTCTCTTTGGCATCAGTTCTTAAAACTCTACTTGTGCAATCTGGGCTTTGTGACCCATCAGTAAAAGGCTTTGAGAGTTTACTCTTACCTGACCAGATAGCAATGCTCACCCTCGCTGTGATGAGCCCATTGCTGACATCACACATTGACGACATGCTGGCCATTCTCATATGCTCATCCAGATGGAATCCTCTCTCTCTGCTTCCCTCGACCCCAGGACCTGCAGGGCTTCATGAAGAAGCTGGTCTCCTGCCAGCACCTGAAGCTCCTGCCCTCCTCTCCCCACCTTATATTGGTTTGCAGAAGGAAAGGCAGAGCCAGAGCTGGATGTGTGCATGAAGACATCCCCTGCAAGTCAATCCTTGCTCATTCCCATCTGCAAAGGCATCATCAGTTCCCTACCCTGGTGTCTTTGATGGTCTCCTGTCTATAGAAGGACAGAAAGTTAATTCCACAGGATGAAGGAGGGATCTGTTTTCCCTGGTTTAATGGCATCAGAGGGGGAAAAAACCAAAACCCTGATGAGCAGTGTCTGTGGGGTTGAGCTTTGCTGGCCTGGCTGGTGAAGCAGGCTGTTATCAGGTTTGGAGAGACGTGAATGACTCACTGCTCTCACTTGGCAGAGCATTTAAGATGAATTATCTGAGCAGTGGAAAAGCATTTTCAGGTCAGCCAGAGCTATTTGTAGTGAAGCTGGTGAGTGATAACTGGGCAAAATAAGGCTGCCAGAAGAATCAAATTAAAAACTGACAACAAAAAGTCTAAACAAAACCAAAACATTGGGATTTTTTGTTTTGTTATGCTTCGTTTTGAATCAAAGAATTAAAATTAGATCAGGCTAACCATAATAGAAGATTAAGATCACTGGTCCCCCACTGCCTTCCCTGTGGTCCCTCCAGCCATGTCTCAGAGAGAGCAACATTTCTGAGTTAGGGTTTTATGGCCAGGGGAAACCAACCTGACTGTGGGTTTCTGCAGTACAAATACCCACACTGAAGAAGTCCATCACTCGCTTCCCAGGTAAAGGAGCTCTGGACAGCACAGCAAGGCAAAGGCACAGCCCAATTACCTGTCCACTGCCTGCTCCCTGCTGGTCTGAATTACAGCAGAGCTGCCCCTGATCAGGAGGGTCTCTGAGTCTTTTTCCTACAGGACCCTGTTGTGGTGGTTTGTAATGTTATAAACTGGAAAACAGCAGGGTTGGGAAAATCAGGTGCTTTATTAGCACTGCTGAGGGCACTTGCATCCTCTGTCAGAGACAAAAGAGGCCAATTCCCCACTTACATTTGTGAAGGTAACAGAGATGGCTCTGTAGGCAACCTGATTTAGAGTTTTAATAACAGTGAGCGAGGAACGGAGTCCCATCTTTGCTTTCTTGGAAACTCATGTTTTAACACAGCGACAAATCAGCTTTTAATGGGAGCACAAAGCAAACACTGCTCATTTTGCTGCCATGGCTCTGCATCTGCCTGTGATTTTGGCCAGGCAGGATGTGATGGGAGGTTTGCTGCTAGCCTAAAGTGACCCAGGGCTCAGAACCCTGGGTCAGGGTAGTGAGGAAGCAGCTCTCCAAGGCAGAGGGGAAGCAAATTCCCAATCATCAGAAGCAACCAGATAAAAGTTGGCCATTGCTCATCTTCACTTGGAAGCAAGACATCATAGCAGTTACCACCAGAGCAGCAGCTCATGCTTTTAAGAAAGGAAGAGCATTTGAAGGCTCTTGTCTCTAATAAAGTGGCCAGGAGAGCTCCCACTTACCCAGTGCTTAGTGAAAGTCAGCATGAGCAGAGCAGAGCCCAGCAAGTGGGAAGAATCCCCACTGAAGCCTCTCCTGAAAGCACCTCCTGAAAGCATCTCCCACGGTGGCATCAGTCCAACCCTGCAGAGACGTACCCTTGAAGATAAAATTGCCGCTGAGGCACCAACAGGGAACCATCATCCCCAGGAGGCCATGGAGAAGGAGCTGTAAATACAAAAATGCCAAGTTTGCAAGTGGCAAAAGCCCTTAGAGACCCGTGATTCGGTTGAGTGAACCTTGCCCCGAATTACTTTGTTTTCTCCTCTGAGGGGAATTGCTGATAACTGCAGGATAGACATGGGGCTGACACCCATCAACACCAGGGCACAGCAATGCAACCCATCCTCTTCCAGAGCTCGACGTGTCAGAGTCAAGCATTTACATTTACTCCTCATTACTCACTCACAGCACTCAGGGAATGCCTGACACAAGGATGGCGGTGGGAAAAGTCATCTCCAGCACATCACAATTTTTAGCTGACTTTCCACAGGAAGAAGGCTCATCTGGTTTCATTCTGGTTAAACCAGAATAAGACTCTTCGCTGCTGTTCAAGAGCATCCAAACGGATTTAGTCCAAAGACCATTTGGTTTTCAGAAGGATGTGTTTGGGAGCAAAGTCAATGCCAGCAAAATGATTGAAGTCTTTGGTCTCGGATCAGCACACCTTTTAGCAAGCAGGGTTTTAGTTGTCTGCTGAATGGGAGGTTTAAAATGTGAAGACAAGTCCTTCCTGAGAGCCCCAGAGCTTTTTTTTTGTGGACTTGCTGGGTTCAGCTCAAAAGAAAATAGGTAGAAAAACTTTGGAAAAGTTAAGACTCTTCATCTTGATACCTATGAAATTAAATGTCTTGATTTCTCACTGCAGTGCCTTTATCTCTGCCACAATATTGGGAAAACCAGACCTTTGAAAGCAAATATAAACATTTCTTTCCTGTTGAATGCAATTTTCTCTTTCACTTACCATTTTTCCTATTTTTAAGGTTTCACTCATAATTTCTTTAGTTCACATTTTAGGGCAAAATGATGCATTTCAAGCAAAAGCAAAGCAAAACAAACCCTGAGCCCAGATCATAAATAAATTCATATTTTAGTCTTTTCATATGATTATTTTCCAGTACATGTTCAGGAGGAGGAAACATTACTTTCAGTTGCAGGCAAAGGGTTAAAGACCATTAATTCAGTCCCTGCAAGAGATTTGAAGCCTCAAACCTTGCACATTCACTCCCGTCTCGTGCCAGTTTTCCCCAAGTTTTGAGAATAGATGGTTTCTAATTAAATCTGGCAGAAACCAATATATTTCCACTGAAGCTGTGGAAAAGACAATGAATTTTTCATGAAATCAGCTCTGGCTGCAATAATGTCATTTTATTTCTACTGCTTGAAACTTCTTTGCTCGACTGTGAGCAAACGGCAGGGCTGGGGGGTGGCAGCTGGTGCCATGGCATGGGAAGGAATAGGGCACATGGCACAGTTTTAGATCATGCTTTAGATCATGCTTTACCAGGCAGTTCTCCGCTAACCCTGGAGCTGGGGGCTCTTCTGTCTTCTTATTAGGGAAAATCATCTTCCATCTGAAACCAGTGCTGGGGAAGAGTCACAGAGCAAACAAAAATATGAAACTACTTAGGCTGTAGGTGAGTAACAGTCACACTGCTCCCTCTTTACCTAATTCTGGGGGCAGTGCAAGCACTTTGGGAGGAGAAGCAAGTCCTCCAGCTTAGCCTGTAGCCCTTGCACATATTCACAGAATCACAGAGTGTTAGGGGTTGAAAGGGAGCTTGGAGATCTTCAAGTTCAACCCCCCTGCCAGGGCAGGATCATATAATCTACCCTCCAACCTAATCTACCCTCCAACCTAATCTACCCCACAACCTAATCGACCCTCCAACCTAATCTACCCTCCAACCTAATCTCCCCTAACACAGGTCACTCAGGAACGCATCCAGGAGAGTTCTGAAAATCTCCAGAGAAGGAGACTCCACAGCCTCTCTGTGCAGCCTGTTCCAGTGCTCTGTGACCCTCACTGTAAAGAAGTTCCTCCTCACGTTAAGGTGGAACCTCCTGTGCTCCAGCTTATATCCATTCTCCCTAGTCCTATCAGAAGGCACGAGTGAGAAGAGGCTGTCCCTTTCCTCTTGATGCTTAGCCCTCATATATTTATAAACATTTATCAAATCCTCTCTCAGCCTTCTCTTTTCCAGACTAAAGAGCCCCAGGTGTCTCAGCCTCTCCTCATAAGGCATGTGCTCCAGTCCCTTCATCATCCCCGTAGCCCTCCGTTGGACTCTCTCAAGCAGATCCCTGTCTCTCTTGAGCTGAAGGTCCTTAGCTAAAGTCATGACATGACCCACTCAAACCCTGCGACACTTTCAGGCAAGGAAAAGCAGGCCTGGCTCTAATGAACCTCTCCATTCCCACCTTCCAGTCTCACTTTCTACAACTGAAGCAGCAAGAAGGCTCTGGGAGCAGAAGTCGGTGTTGGCTCAGCAGCAGAGCCCTCCTGCACCCCCATGCCAGTGTTGCATCTTTTTGTTTGGTTTGTCTGCGATTCACATGCAAAATGAGCCAGACCATGGAAATAGGGAGATTTTTTTGAGCGTAAACAGGTAGCGTAGCAAGTATCACAGGAGAGGGCTTGTCCAAGTGGAAGGTGCTCCCAGAGCATCTCTCACCAGCTCTCCTGAGAAACATCCACGCCCTTGGCTTGCTTGATGTGTGGCTCATACAGAAGCCTCCTAAGAGGTGATGGTTTTCCCTTTCCCTCACCTTTGTTCACAGCTATCCTGCCGGGTCAACTTCAGAGCCCAAAAAATGCCTTCCTTGGAGAGCAGCCAGGGTCATCCCTTTGCAACTTCCCTTCGAGAGACAACGGATCCAGCAGCGAGTCTTCCCTTCCTCGCGGCTGTCAAAGGCGCACCCACTTTGGGAACTGTTTGCCAAGGTTTAGAGAAATAAACACCTCCGCGCCTCAAGTCGTTTATTAAACACGCATTCCACCAGCTCCCACTATCGATTGCAACCGCAGAAGAAAATCCGAGGAGAAAACACGAAGTTCCAGTGCTCTGCACTAGATGGTGGTGCGTTCAAAGGAAATAAATCCCCGGGCGGCTCTGCCGGGATGCTCAGAACATCCCTGCACCTGCAGATCACTGCCCCAAGTTTAGGGTGAGGGATGCAAGAGAGGGACATTCCCCCAGCGTGTAAGAGGACAGGATTTGGCCCTTTCTGGTCCTGATGTGCTATAGATACATTTGCTGGCATAACTCAGAAAGCAAACAGCACTGTGCGCCGAAGGAGAAGGGAAAAGAAACCTTCTAAGGAAAACATCTTCACCTGGCAACATAATGAATGATCGAAAACTAATCATCCGTAGCTGAAAGCATGCACCTTACAGCATCAAACCTCTTAGGTCTTCGCAAAGCACCATGAGCTTTGTTGTACGAATAAGGAAAGAAGACATAACGGGGGTGGGGTGGAGGCATCTTTCCCCAAATTGCCTCCCTGGCAATGAAATGGTGGTCTCCTGTCCCCCAGGAGACAGAGAGGATGACATAGTGCGGATGGAAAAATTCAGCTGGCTTTAGTTAGTGGCACTGTCTGGGCTGTGATGGTGTTTTCTCCAAATCCAATTACAGGAGACCCAGGTACATCCATCCATCCATCCGTCTTCTGCGTGAGGATAAAGGTGCTGTCACACAAGCCAGCATGAACCCTGCGAGCTTCTGTCACTGGCCATGATGCACAAAGGAAGAGAGCGGCTGGACTCCGGCAGCACAGGCTGAGTTTTTGGAGTTGGGAGTTAATGGAAGGAGAAATCTCTCGTTAACTGTGAGCTTGTTCGCTCTGGAGTCACTGTCCAACAGCGAATGTTGCTGCCCTTGCTGCCTAAACCCACTGTCTGAGACTTGTGATACGAGGTTGGGGAAGAAACAGGAGTTATTTCAGTACTACCCAATTCCCACGGGATATTCCTTCCTATCTCAACTTTAATAATTTACCTGGAGAACAAGGTTTTAAGGCCAGCTTTCCCACATGTTTCTCTACGAAGACATCCCAGTCAACGCAGGTTACCATCTTTTTTTTTCCTGCGAGGGCCAAAACTTAGTTTAAAAAGTTTTTACTTCTTAACTCTGTGTCATCAGCTGTAGCCCTGGGGCCCCTGGTGAGGGCAGAAAGGAAAGAAAAAATAACCCAACGTACCAACTTTCTTTGCAAGCTGTTCATTTATCCCTGATTCTCTGTGCCCAGACGCGCTGCCCCGCAGAGATGGGGTAGGAGTGTGGGGTGCAATGGGGGGGGTGTCACACCTGATGTTCCTGGCCCCTAGCAATGGACCTGGATGGACATCCTCACCCTGTTCCCCAAGAAAAGCCATCTGGGGAAGTCTGGGAAAGACCAAACCATGTATTGGGCAGGAGTTTCCATGATCAATTGAAATAACATTTCTGGAATTTAGAAATTCCTGGCATTTGCCTCAGAAATATCACACAGGTTTCTTTTAATAATGTCAAAAGGTTCGAGTAAAGGAAAAAACCAAATCAAACCAAAACAAAACAAAAACAAGCAAAGCGTTCGGTGCTTTTATTAAGAAGCACTTCAGCACATCCTACAAAACGTATCAAGAACTTCAGCATCAATATAACAGTGTAAAAATGTAAATGGAACAAGGAAAGCAAGGATTTTCCTCCTGGGGGAGTGAGTCTACACAATTTTTTTCTACACTTTTTCCTCCGTGCTATGATACCCAACCCAGTGTGTTACTAGAAAACATTTCCGACAGATTTGCACTTGCAAATGGGGACAACTCCAGTTAATTTTGTCTCTGCTGAGGACGTGATACAGAATTTGGCATTTGTAGATAACCCACTGGGCAAAGTATGAGGAGCAAAGTCACATTTTCTTAGACTAGGTAGCACAGTCGGAATTAAAAAAGAAAAAAAAAGTGATTTGGGAACAGCAACACAACTGTCACTTAAGACATGACATCACTCTCTTGCTTAATTTTATATGATTGAGACAGTAAGTTCATTAAGTGCATCTCTCTCCTTCCTCTGCAAGAGTCTGGTTTTCATATTCAGCTCCCACTCAAGGGTAGTTCATTGTGACTTCTCATCTGCTGAAAGTTAAACAGGAGAATTGCTCCAAAAAGGATTTTCTTTTCACTCAAAAAAAAAAATTGACTCTGTGAGAACCAACATGCTCAAGCTTCTTCAAATCATGATGGTTTCTAGACTGATCCACAGCACTTCAAGACCTGAGCCATCAAAAAAAAAAAAAAATAGAACTGTCCTCAGAGAAAATGCTTTAATGTTCCCTTTGGGGGACTACATGGCATGGAAAAGTGTGTTGGCCTTGGTGCTTCCCACGATAGTGAAAGAAAGCATGGTGTTGAAAACCTCCTTTTCCACCAGTTCTGATGGAAATCACACAGAATCACAGAATCACTCAGTTGGAAAAGACCCTTGGGATCATCGTGTCCAACCATTAGCCCTACTCTACAAGTTCACCCCTAGACCATCTCCCCCAGCACCACATCTGAGCGATGCTGAAACACATCCAGGGATGGCAACTCAACCCCCTCCCTGGGCAGCCCATTCCAATCTCTCACCCCCCTCCCTGGGCAGCCCATTCCAATCTCTCACCCCCCTCCCTGGGCAGCCCATTCCAATCTCTCACCCCCCTCCCTGGGCAGACCATTCCAATCTCTCACCCCCCTCCCTGGGCAGCCCATTCCAATATTTCACTACTTTTTCCATGAAGAATTTTTTCCCTAATTTTCAGGATCCAGGTAGAAACAATTCATGTGTTGCTCTAAGAAATCAATATTCATGAGTTATAGAGCCTGTGAGCAATCCTGCTTGGTTTCCTCCTGCCTCTTGGACACCCAAAGGGTGCTCAGCAGGTCCACCCACTCCACAGCACCAGTCCTGAGCAGCTCATGTCCCACCACTGGATCTGCCAGTCATGCTGGGGGAGAGCAAGAGGCTGTTTCCAAGGTGAGGGCTGTGCTGCTGACGTCTTTAGTCCTTCAAATGTGGGAAATCCAGTTCCATTCCTCCCCCAGAGGACGACAGCCTTGTTACCTGCATTGTTGGACAGCAGTGGCTTGACATTCCTTTATCTCCTTTGACTTCAATTGCTGCAGGGAGCATCCTTTATAGCCTCGTAGCCAGGAACACAGTTGCTTGTACAGCTGCAAAGAGCCACATAATATTTATAGACCTGAAGAAGAAGGGGGTGTGCCAAAAGCTTTTCTATTTTCTAACTCGACTTGTCCGTCCAATAAAAGATACCCCTCTGAACATTCTCTAGCTTTGTCACAACACGGATGGTCTCCCCATGAAAGGCTGAATCCTGGCCCGCATCAGGAATAGTGTGGCCAGCAGAACTAGAGAAATAATTGTTCTGCTGTACTCAGCACTGGCGAGGCTGCACCTTGAGCACTGGGTTCAGTTTTGGGTGCCAGAGTACAAGGCAGATATTGAGGGGCTGGAGCAAGTTCAGAGGAGGGCAATGAAACTGGGGAAGGGTCTTGAGAATAAATCTTGTGAGGAGCAGCTGAGGGAGCTGGGGTTGTTTAGAAAAGGAGGCTGAAGGGAGACCACCTCACTCTCTACAGCTACCTGAAAGGAAGTTTTAGAGAGGTGGGTGTTGGTCTCTTCTCACAAGTCACAACTGACAGGACAGGATGAAAAGGCCTCAAGTTGCACCAGGGGAGGTTTAGGTTGGACATGAGGAAAAAAAACTCTATCAAAAGAATTAGCCAAGACTGGACCAGGCTGCCCAGGGTGATGGTTGAATGGCCATCCCTGGATGTATTTAAAAGCCATCTGGATATGGTGCTGAAGGATATGGTGCAGTAGCGGCCCTAGTAGAGCTAGATAACGGTTGGATTTCATGATCTTAAAGGTCTTTTCCAACCAGAGAGATTCTGTGTGAACATTCTAGAGCATGTGGCAGGAGTGCTGCCCCAGCCACCGCTCCGCAGAGATGCAATTCTCAGCGACACAAAGGCTGCCTTCCACTGCTCCTGGAAACTAATCAAAATTTACACCCTCTTCAAAGCTCCTGAGCCCAACTAGTAGTACAAAGCTACCTTGTTGTCAACAGAAAACAGGGTTAGACATTAAATAACCCCCTGACCATGAAAGCAGCTCTGGGATTAGGGATCTGTTGAGCCACAGGAAATGAAACTCAGCAGCTTGTGAGCAGAGGGACCAGGGAACTGGGAGGGATGCTGGAGTGGTTTGAACCAACACCAGGATGCAGCGTTTCCCCCCATCAGAAGATCTGCTTCTTTTCTGTGCGGAATACAGTTGTAAAACCCTGAAGCTATTTTTTCCCTCAGATTTTCTGGTTTTTTTTTTTTTTCCTGCTTCAGCTGGAGGAGAATAGTCAAAAGTGCAAAATTATTCACAAATGATGAACCTGCACAGAAGTGCAGAAAGTTGAGTGCTATCTAGTGCAGAGTTCTCTCGTCATTATTTGTACATATTTTTAGCCTGTGCTTTACATAAATTCCCAGATTGAAAGCAATTTTGAAACAAAATGGAAATGATTACTTTGATCATAGCAAAGTAAATAGTAGATAGCCTCAGAATTTCTCCACCCCCCATGCTCCCCCAGCTATTATTACAAATATGACCTTTTCCCACAAGTAGCTGTAAATCCACAGAGGTGGCATTTGGGGAAACGACTTTCATCAACAAATTCCCAGTCAGCTCTGACTCGAGATTCGGAAGCATCACATCGTGTCTCCAGCTGCCCACTCAGCCCTGCTCTACGAAATCACACAGCCCCGTGTGCCCCATTTCCTGTGTTAACCCAACAGCTTTTCCCATCTGTTGTGGTCCGGAGCGAGTTACCGTAGCTTTACGTTCACCACCAGGTGATGACGCCGAGGCTCAGACCTCGATAAGCAAAAACATTGGCCAAGCCAAGACACGAACCCCTTGTTTTATTTCCGCACGTGGCAATCTCCAGATTTGTTTTCTCCTTTTTCGGTAGCGAGGCTGCAGTTTCAACAGCAAAGGGCACGGGGATTTATTACAAGCAGAACAAAAACTGAGTAGCGAAGGGAAGATTAACAGCAGCCCGCTTGCTGAGTCCTGCTATCGGGGACCTTATAATTCACTAGCTTCTCTCAACTTGATGCTTTCAGTGGGGAACACTGAAACAGCTCAACAGAAACCAACCCTACAGCCACCATAATAGATAGATTTGCTGCAAATAAAAATGTTGCAGAAATTGAGTAGCGGAGGTGGGAAGGTGCAAAAACTCCCTCTGCACACCTCACAGGGCATTGCTGGCTGGGTGCAGGGTGGCAGTGGCCCATGGGTTCATTTTCAGGTGGTCCACTACATGTCCTTTAGTTTTTCCTTGAAGATAAGAATGCTGCAGAGCAAATCACGTGTTGTCCTTGCAGATCCCTTGGGAAGGCATCCTTGGCATGGGTTTTGGTGAGGGCTGAGGTGGTGCTTGGGCCACCAGACTGCTCCACCATGGGTTTACATCACTGGAATGGGGAGCTGGGAGTGGAATGGATTTGTGGGTCCAGCCCATAGCTGGGGAGGGTTTCCAGTCAGGCTTCAAAGAAGTTTGCTGAATACAGACAACCAGGATTTTCCTAGAGTGGAACCAGCCTAAATTGATTTGAGCAGCCAGGCTGCTCCCAGTCCCAGCTTTATCTTTACCTTTATCACCTTTATCTTTTATTCAGAAAGCTCAACCTTCTTGCCAGCAGCATGTCTCACATTGCAGCATTTGCTTGGCCACTCTGTGCCTTATCAGCCCTTCTGATAAAGAGAATAAACAAAGCAGCCTTTCCACCCAGTCTCAGGGCATTTTGCTATCCTTATTCAGCAGTTTGTTTGGGTTTAGTGGCAATTATGTTCTAGTGTGGTTAATTAACCTGGTGCTTTTGTTGTTGCTGCCAGGACAACAGCAGCAGCGAGACTCTGCAGAACTAAATATTTTCCTGGGGAAAAGCTCTGGCAGGTGGGAAAGGAGGGCAGCTGGGCTGTGCCAGCCACACAGAGGTGCCAGAGGAGGAGCTTCTGCCTTGCTGTAGGCACAGTCTTATCCCATCCTCTTCCCGCAGCAACTCCAACCTCCCTTGATTTTCAGCCAGCCTGTGCTGGATGGATCTCCAGAGCCATGCAAGAGCTATGCCTCCTTCCCCTAGAGAAGCAAACCGACCAGTGCAGGCAGCACTGATGGAGGAGGTAGAGGAGCAAAGGGCTCCCAACAGCAATACGCCCCAGGGGCTCATTTGCACGCAGGATGGTTTCAGAGTTGCGTTCAGCCAAGTTCCAAACAGATCCAGAAATGGGGTTTCCAGCCTTTTCTGGCAGAAAGAAGTCCAGGGACATGAGTACATGGATAAGAGGGAAAGTACTATGGATGCAAAAGAAAGTGGGGGCAAGGAAAGGGTAGACAGCATCATCTTGGGATGGACCCTCAGGTCTGGGCACATGGCATCCAGCACCAACCATTGAAGTCTGGCCACAGTCACATATTCTGTATCATATACTCTTCCAGCACTAAGGACAAGTTGAAGTTTCTCACCAAACAAAGACTTTGAAAAATGCAGCGAGTATTGACAAACCTTGAAATGCTTCACTTGAACACGGTCAGCTGGGTCCATTCCAGCAGCAGCTGTTTGGTTCTCCACCTGAATTTTATAAAAGCAGAAGGAAAGGCTTCAATTCCCACTTCAATCTTTTCCTTGACAAAATCACTCCATTCAGGGACGCATTCTAGTTTCTCTAAATCCTTATTTCCAGCTGAAAAACTGAACCAGGGGGATTTCTAGACAGTGGTGTAAACTAGGAGAAACTCTGGAAAGTAGAGGAAAGCTGCCTTTTGTGAGCCTGGCATGTTCAGAAATATCACACACAACAAAAATGAACAGGTTTCACAGTTCCCTGCCTGGTTCACACCAACACTTAGGTCTAACATTTGTTTATTTTGCCCCTTTTTTCCCCCCCAAGGACATTGATTTCCAGTTGTCCCTAATCCATCTTTTGGTCTGGCCAAGGGAGTGAAAAAATGCACATTCGTTCTTTTTATTTTTGATTTTTTCCTTTTCTTAGGTCTGCAGCTTTTATTTCCAGTGTTCACACATCTGTTTATCTTCCTGACACAGCTTGCTCAAAAATTTCACCAAGCTGCAGCAGTTCATTGTGCATGTGGTGGGTCCATCCCTTTGTGCATCTAACAAAAATGCAGTCACACAGCGACTGGCATTAAATCAAATTAAAGCAATAAGTAACTAAAGGCTATTAACCTGGTAATGATGCATAAAGTCCACAAAAATTAATCACAGGGGGTGAGAGTTCTCAGAGATTGAGACCCTTGATGTCTTTGTTTTCAAAAGATTTGGTCAAACACAAGGATGTGAGAATCCAGCAGAGAACAAACACATGGAAATTTTCTTCATGTCAATAGAAAGTATCAAGTTTCTACTCCCTTGCCTCTCCAACTACCAAAAAAATACTCAAAAAACTTAATATTAATCACCCTCTGAGTTGTTAATTTCTCCAGTTTTCTTCTGGCTTGTAGTTTAACAAATTAAAGACTTTTACAATATACCTCCACCTCTTTCTGCTTCTTGAGAACATTTCTTGGCTTAAAATGTATATCCAAGATCAGAAATAATCAGCTGGCAAGAAGGGATTGGCTTTTCAGTTGAAGCTGAAGCAAAACTGTATCAGGAGCTTTTTTTGCATGGTTGTATGGGCATGACCTGTTGTGCTTGTTTCCCTTCTGCTTAAAAAAAAAAAAGGCAATGGGAGGAAAAGGCTATTTCCTACATCTGAGACAAATCGTGACTATTAATACATTGATGTTTATGGGCAGGCAGAGAAGCACACAATTCACAACGTAGAAAAGTCTTTTAATTATGTCTCATATTCAAATTGGGACTTAACATGGCTTTCTCGAGCTGTACTTAGAATAATTGCTGTGAAAATAATGGACCTTTCTTCTCAGGGATCAAATAAGAAAGATGAGGAAAGAATAAATAGCCTTTGGGCAGGTCCAGTGCAAGATCCTTGTATGGTACAAAGAAAAAGATAAAAAAAAGATAAAGAAAAATGTTTAATTTGGGTTAATTAAAGCATTTTTCTCAAGGTGACATGAAATGTTTCTTCCTCATTTGCAGGCTCACTTTTTGTTTTAATTTATCCAGAGAAAGGATAAATTGATCTCCGAGTCGACGTTTTGTTCCAAAAATAACAAAAATTGAACGCTTCAACTGCTTGCATGCAAAGGCAGAGGGAGGCTGCAGACTCACGTGCACGCTTGTCTTGTTTTCCTCTCATTATTAACAAAAGTCATTTTGCTTCAAGGGTCACATCTAAGACCGTAGGTGTGTCTGTCTCATCCCTGACTGCAGCATTTACCTCCTGCATCTTCCTAATGAGCCGGCATCATCATTATTGCTTGGACTGATAACACCAATTCTTTATATGAAGGACCGCACAGACACACAAGAAAATGAATCTCCAAACCGTTCTGCCCTTCCCTTGCCTGCCTTTCCCATATGTTTATTGCCATATTTTTCTCTCCTCTTCTGCAACGCTCTTTGGCATGTTTAGTACCACTGAAATAGCTGTAAGCACTTTTTATTTGGTTTCTTTTATCTACTCTCATTAAGTGAATGAGCTTCTTGCGTTCCCAGATTGTGCGTCGAGGAAGACTCCTTCCCCTCTGCCTCACACTTTGTGGACAAAACGCAAACTTGGATCAAACAATGACTTTCAAGAAGCTGCATTAACTTCAAGAAACTGTTTTCTAACAGGGGAAGAGTGGAAACCTTTTAGAGATGCCAGGGAACAAAATCTTTCCTCCCCACCCCCCAATTAAAAAAATCATTTTCTCAGCGAAAATGACATTTTCTTTGGAACATTCTTCTTTTATCAGACACCAGCAAGGAAAAGACTAGAAGAAGTTCCAGAAGAATTGTCTGAGCCGAGGTCCAAAAAACACTTGTTCAAGCCAAAGTAAAGTCTCATTAAACTCCGGATCAACAAGTATGTTTTAAGAAATCATTGAAATACAGAAATAAAATAAAAAATAAGGATGATGACAGCAGTGTCAGAACCATCACCCAATTGAGGCCACTGGTTTTGACCCAGCCCTATTCCTGCCCCAGTATCAGTAGCCTTGTGCTATGTTTTCATCCATCTATGTGATTTTCCAGCTCTACAGCTCTTCCTGGTGCCATTACCCACTGTTGGCTCTTCCTTGCTTTGAAAAGCCCAACAAGGGATCCATTCCACTGTGGCTTACCAGGAAAACCCATTGGGATGAGGTCTGCTCTACAGGAAGGCTGTGTGCCCCAAGCGTGGCTTTTCCAGCTCCATCAGGTCCTTTAATAAGAGCAATACCCTCATCCCATTGCCATTGTCTCAGCTGGACCTGACACCTGATGTTTTGATGACAATTTCATTGAGTTTAATTCCATTTCACTGACAGACTGCAAGAGAGTCATGCCCTTTTTAATGCATGAATAATTCCATACAAAATACTTTTAAATTAGCCACTTTGAAAATCCCAGGCACTCAATGATTAGGGGATAGCAGACTTCACTGTTCATTAAATATTAATCTGCCCAGCTCATGCATATCCATTCTGATACAGCCTCTCATTATACCAACGCACTCTACTTTTTCCACAGTCCCTGCCTGGAATTGCTATTCCCAAAGAACAGCCCAGAAAGACATTAGGTCTGCCAAGAAACCATTCGTCATATTTCATTTTCATGCAAAATGTATTGTAATGCCCCTTCCTTATCCAGCCCTTTAAACCTGTCTTGACAATAACACAGCTTGTTTTACTGGAAATAAATCTTGTTGTGCCCTTAATAATAATAACAACAAAATAATAATAATAATAATCCTAGGAGAGAGGAGAAAAAGCTGCAGCAGCAGTTTTGTCAGCTAGCTTGTGTATATAGGAAATGGTAGGGAATAAAAGAAATGCAGGTGTGAGCTCGTCTGCTCCACAGAAAGCTTTTCTAAGTGCATCTCCACAATGGAGGGAGCAGCCTGAGATGTGCCCTCTGCCTTTCTCCTGTGCTGCTCTCTGTTTTGATGACAGTAATTGAGAAGGGCTTCAGGTAGAAAGCAGTCCTCAAGACTCTGAAGGTTCCTTGGTAATACGTGTGGTATCACCCCGTGTCTCATAAAAGCGCACTGCAGAAAGGCTTGGCATTTTGATCCATTTGCCATTTGAAAACAAAAAGGGGGGAGAAAAAAAAAAGTATAATTCAGTTTTAACTTCAAACACCTAAGTTCTCTGTCGGCCTTCTTGGACACGAGAACTGTTTCTTCCTCGAGCATCCTCACATAATCACACAGCTGCAGTTCCTGGGCCCTGTCCCAGTTTTAGGTCTAATACCCTGATGCTGGAGCAGATGATGAGAAGTATTCCAAGGCGGAACCAAAGATGCCACTCTGTTTCGCAGTGCCCATCATGCTCTGTGTGACCTGTGTCTCTGCAGGGAGCTCAACCCCTGGCTGTGCCCCAGCCCCTTCTGCAAGCTGTGGTCTTCAGCCTCACTCTGATGATGCAGAGGCACGGGACAGAAAATGTTATTGACATTTAGCGCCCATAAAATGGTTCGATAATTGGTCATTCTACACAGAACCAACCACATTCAGGTCTCCAGGACCCCCAGCATTTGCCCTGTGGGTCACATCTTGCACAGCAGAAACCCATCTGGACGGGCATGGATAGTTCTCTTCTGAGTTGCAGCTATGAGCTGCGTGGCCACAGCCCTTTTCCAGGACAATCCAAAGGGGCAAGCCAAGCCACCCTGCCACCCAGAACGAACATGGCTAATTCACCATCCCCATCAGAAATGGCTTGGTCTTTCTCCAGGGTTTAAGGGTTGTCAGGCACTGGAGTGGGCTGCCCAGGGAGGTGGTGGAGTCACCGTCCCTGGAGGTGTTTAAGAGCTGGGCAGATGTGTTTAGGGGCATGGTTTAGTAGGTTTTTTTTTGATAGGGCTGGGAGTAAGGTTGGACTTGATGATCCTGAAGGTCTCTTCCAGCCAAAACTGTTCTATGATTCTAGGTGGGCAAGAAGGAGTTAATTTGCCTCCACCTGGAAAGGATGTGGGGAGCAAGAGACAAAACTTTCCAGCATCAGGCAAAGAAGCTCATTTCAAGGGGCTGTCTCAGAAGAATTCAATTCACAGGTGCCAAACTGCTTCCTCCATAGCCTGGGCTGGAGATAATTAGAGAGCATTTAAAGCAGAGCCTCTGACTTCCCCAAGTTCACATGGTGCTCTGACCTAGGATAGTAATTCTGCAATTTCCATAGGTAGGTATTTGCTTGGAGGCTAACGAAGTCAAGGCAGCATTATTGAAACCACAGGGCATTAGTTACAGGGCTAAGGAAACAAATCTCACAGCATAATCCTGAGGTGCCTTTAATGTTCTAATTAAACCTATATATAGAAGCTGCAGGCAGGAAAAATTGAGTGAAAAGTTTCTCATCTGCTGAGTATTTTTCCATCCTTCCCCCCTCATCTCTCTTAACTCAGAGAGGGTCTAAAAAAAAAAAATAAATCCTTTGCATTGATTTTGAAGGATGGAGAGAGAAATGCCAGGCAGATAGAAATCAGCAGCATTTCCACTCCCTGAGCCCCACCTGAGAGACAGAGCCCTGACAACACTCATTGATAAGACCGAATTCTCCCCTGATAAGGCAAGGCCAGCCCAAGCCACTTGGAAGGGATTGAGCACAGCATTGTAGGCACCAGTTTTTCCTCTTTCTCTAATTTCAAGTCAAGGCTGGAGAAGGGACAATAAACCAGAGGAGCTGGGGAAATCACAAAGGCTGTCTGGGAGAATTAGTGTTCAGCCAACGATGGGGGTGGGACAGAGTGAACCTCACTGAGGAAGGGTCACAGGAGAGATGAGGAAGGAGGGCAAGACCCTGCTGTGTCTTTTGCCACTTAGCAGAGCCATCAAAGTGATGGATGACAAGCTTGGGAGCCAGGAGACACTTTGCACCAGCAGAGACTATTTCATTCGGGTGAAAGCTGCTGGGACCACAAGGGCTTGGTGTTGCTCAAGCCATTAAACTTTTTTATCCTGCATAAACAGTCCTTTTTCACCTCATTTACCATCCGTGTTTGAAGCTTTTCTCCAGAAGGCAGCATACACATGGGGTCTCATGGAAGGAGAACAGGGATGTGCCGTGAGGTTCCATTTCCAGGTTCGCGCAACACGAGGAGGCTGAAGTTAGTTTGAAGTGTGAATCCTAAAGAATCACAGTGCTAGCTGTAGCCTCTTCTGATCATGACAAACATCATCCAAAGCCAGGTTTTTGTCACTTGGAAGAAGTGTTTTTGCTTCAGCAGAACTTTCACTAATAGTCACAAGCCAGTTTGGGGTCTAGTCTCTCTTGGGAGCTCCCTGGATTACCCGTGCTGTGACAGACAAGGCAGTGAGATCTTACTTCATCACACTGGGGTTGTCTGAGACCTCTTGCTCCTTCCTTGTATTTCCCTTCAACAGGGTCCACTTCGGAGCTAACAGCCAAGGGCATTGTCATTCCCAAGGCAGCAGAATGAAGGGCTGAGCCTGCTGACGAGGAGGCGAACTGAGATGTTCACTACCACCCTCTCCAAGCCAAAGGAGCCCCTCCTACAGCAGGAATTATTCTATAATTAGCTTAAAGAATAAAGCACTTTTAATTAAGGACTGAAATTCAGCAGGCCATCTGCCTGGTTTTACTTGCAAACAAAAGGCATCTTCTGCTGGCAGCAACATTTTGCCTGGTTCCTCTCTCTAACACTGGGGCTGAGAGCAGGACTGAAGGTGTGAGCTGGAGCCCAGACATCAAATCTACGTTGCGCAAGACAATGCACTGGAATTAGTTGGTTGTTACACTGCAAAGCCACTCTCAGAGATCTGCACTGTAGCAGGGAGGGCATCTTGCTCTCCTTACAGGCTTGTTGAGCCTGCTTCTGAGCTCTATGGCAGCATCTGCTGCAAGAAACCCACCCAGAAGATCTTAGCAAATGGTCTTGCCATGAGTTTCTGGGTGAGCTCTTTGCTCTGCAAATACTCAGCTGTAGAAAAGCCAGAAGCACAATTCCTGAAACTTGCCTGTCTCACGCGGTTGTGGGAGATAAAGCAAGTTGGAGAGGTGCTGATTTGGAGGCCACCCTGGCTAACCTGCAAAAAGACACAGGAGCCAAAGGGGCTCCTACAATTACACAACACTTTTAACCCCTCGTTGCATTTCCCCATATGCTCCATAGGATTTCCAAATCGCATGGAATAAGCCACTTCACTTTTTCAGTGCCCTTTCTGTAACTGCCATCTCATAGTTCATACTTACTTAGTAGAGGTTAAACGATGTTTCATGGTCTTGCAATGAACATAAGGAAAAAAAAAGACATTTCCATTTTGACAGTGCTGAGATCTCTCACATCAATAAAAAAAGTGTTAAAAAATTACTACAGTTCAAAAATTGCTTTTTTTTATAGTCCCTCAGAATGTCCTTTTATCATGCTTGTAGAAATAAGGCATATCCAGCTTGGCTGGGCAGAAAGGAGAAGAGAGAACTGCTAGGGTAAATCCTCAGTTTGAGTGTTATGTCCCAGAAGAATGCTCATGGGCACCTTTACTGGCAGCAAAACGAGGATAACTGGGAGGGGAAAAAAAAAAAGTGAGACCCTGTGGGACACAAAAAGAGAAAAAACCAACAGTATTAATGACATAATAGACAAAGCAAGTAATAGAAGCCAGGAAAGCTGTACCTGTGCCTGAGACACCAACATTCCCAGCTCCAACTGCACTGAACCTACACCCTAGCCCAGCCCTCTCCTTATCTAGGGTCACAAACTTAGTGTGGTCTCCACCATCCCATTGGCTGGCTCAGGTGTTTCTCCTGCTTGGGCCAGCGGCTGCTGGTGGTAATTAACCTCAATTGAACTCAGGACAGCACCTTATAGGCAGGAAAGACCTCACTAACATACCCTCTCCTAGTCCTGCCACAGCCACCTCATCACACCTTCACAACATTTTAGCCATCAAGCATCCAACTTCGCAAGAGCCAACACCGCAACTTTGTGCGGGAGTGGAATATAAAATTGCATTTTGTCTCCTCTCTCTCTCTCTGCCTTTTGGTTCCTTCTCTGGGAGGAGGAAGGCTCAGAGTGGGGCAGGGGATTGTCGTTAGCTGAGGTTGAATGAGGGTGTTTCCAGCTATAAAGATCCATTCAGCAGCTACGGTCACCTGCTGCCAAGCCCCACCACCCAGCCTCATCCCTCCTCTTTGCTCTGCTCCTCACGTCTCGTATCCAAAGCCTATCATTCTGGAGGAGATCTCTCCCGAGGATGAAGTGAAGCATTCCACATCTGAGCCACCTCTGCAACTCTTCCTAATATCTGTCATCTGGACTTAGAAGCACGGAACGGCTTTTCAGCATCCAGAGATAACACCAAGAATGAGCCTGACAGTGATGCCTGAACTGAAATTCAGGCATCTGAAATGGGTTCATAAATATATTCCACCAGTTTCAGATGGCGAACTGATGTACAGGAAACACACTCTGCTGATTGTGCGAAGACAGAGGTATGGAGCAAATCCATCTGATGAATTATCTCCACAGAACACTCGAACAGCTCACAAAAAACATCTATCTCACCAGGCAGGCTTTCAGACAGACACTACTATTTTGTGCGGTTCAGTAACACCACTGCTAATCTTTATTAATTTATTTATTTTCCTTTACAAAGGAGAACAATTAATTTTTAACCAGCCCATTATCAGCTTTCAGCACCTAATCCTCAGATCGAAAACTGCTTCCAGAGGAATATGAAGGGGGGAATTATGAAACACGCAATAATGAGAAAATCAGATAGTGGCTTAGGCTCGAAGCAGACGATCTCCTTCCTGAATTGAAGAACTGGTACCAAAAAAAAAAGCCCAGTGAAAGTATGAAAACAAAAATTAAACAAAAAAAAAATTAAAAGGCAGCTGAAAGCTTTCCCTGTTGAGAGGGGTGTTTGCAGAGCACTTTCCACTGCCTGTCACGGTGACAGCTTCAACAATCAATAGGAGAAAGGAGAAAATAACATGTCAAGATATTTTTGGAGACTGGTGAGGCTTACAGGGAAATTCCTTTGCAGGCAAAGAACAAATATTTATTGCCCTTGCTTTATTTCTCCTGCCCACTCAAGACATGAAGGGCCTTTACTCAGATCTCAATAAACAAGAGCTGATAAACATTCTCTGATCTTTTGCCCAGGTTTAGATCTGTGCTGAGAGTCACTATGGGCATAAATTTTTGGTGTTTTTTTTTTTTTTTTCAATTTGGGGGGCCATTAATGGAAAATAGAGGGAAAAACGTAATTGGGATTGGGTTTTGTCACAAAATTTGCTGAGCTTCCCAGCCAGGGATATTGAATGCCAAAGATGCAAATGCTGGCCCATCCTGAACTAAATATCCACCCTGAGAATCTTCTCCAAGCCAAGACATGGAGAGATGCTGTGCAGGTCTGGTCCAGCCTGAAGGTTGCTGTTCTGACAACCCAACAATTTGCTCTCCCCTTACAGCAGAAAACTCACCAAAATTCAGTGGCCAAACTGAGTTTTACTTGTATTTAAGTCCACAGGCATAGTGTGAACTTGGAGAGCCACAGGAGCTGACATGAAAAGGAGGCTGTCTTGTGTTCATATGGCCATTGGAAGGGTATAAAATGAGTTGGTCTCACACTGGAAGACCACAGATCAGTCTGTCCCTAACCCACCACTGCTCAGACCACACCACACATGCCAGATGCAAAACCAGACCCAACAGCAGATAAATCCAAATGTAACCCCCTTCTGCCATCAGCTGATAACAGCAGGGCACTGTAAGCTGTCCAGAAACACAAACGTTACTTGCATCTTCCCTTTGTGGACGTTAAATCTGTCCCTCAGATGTAGTACCAGGCTGGTTATCTTCTGTCATGTTTCTGCTTAAGGACCTATATATCAATTGGACAGGCACTAAGACTGGCATTGAATTCATGCTAATCCTCCTAAAAAAGCTACATTTGGACATTCCCCAATGTCCACATCCTTCTCCGCACGGTAACACAGGGCTTTTCAGAGGCCTGTGTCACTCCTGTGACAGACTACAGCCGTGTTGTTTGCTAATCCAGTTTTTAATTGCTTATTCCTCCCTCTCAGTGCCCTTGTTATTCCAGCTGCACGGCTACAGCCAGCACTTCCCAGACCGTTGCACAGCTTTGCCAAAAGGAGCCAAGGTATTTGTTCCAGTCACAGGAACTGGAAGAAAGTCCATGGAGTTGCTGGGGAGGGTTGAAGACACCTCGGAAGACCTCAGGGACACAGCACCAGAAGCAGAGAGACAACTCAGAGGACAACCCACTGAGCTCTGCCTGAGAGAGCTTTGGAGAAGGGATCACGGTTGTTCATCCCTTGATGAACTGGTGTCTCACACCGCAGTTCAACTGGTGTTTGAGGCTCCTGTGATGCAGAGCATTAAGGACAAGGAAATTCCTGGAAGCCAGAAGCTTTTTCTCCCCATAATCCATATATGTCCATTCAGGTGAGGTCTGTAGGCAGGAGCTCAGGCTTGTGGCAGCTGCTCTTGGACCTTCTCGATAAGGTGCAAATCCTGAGTACCACCGAGGCACGCACTTGTAACTTGGTTGCTTGTTGCAGGCAAGTCTACCCATGCTTGCAACGTTTATGGTTTCCTCCTTTTGCTTCTGACCCCAGTTCCTGATTGCTCCTCACAGCCATGTCTGACAAGTTTTCCTTCCTTCTTCTTGCCAGGTCCTCTCAACACCTATTTGTTTCTTTCTGCAGCCACCTTCATTTTGCAGGGACACCTACAGGCACCGGAAAGCACATGTTTTCAGAGGGAAATCTCTGGATCATGAAGCAGGGGCTGGAAAGGTCATAACTCAGTGGGTGCCTTTCAGGAATGTAGAGGTATGGCAAGTTAATGACTTTCCAAACGCATTGAACAAGTCCTCCCAGTTGCTGAGCCCCTGAGAGGTAGGAAAACAGTTGCCTCTTCCCAGCCTTCATCTCTCTAGTTTGGAATGTGGTTTCTTTTACCATACGTATATTTGACCTCTCATCATGGCCAAAACAAGGGGCTTTGGTTTAGGACGACAAGTGCATTTGACGAGAAGATGTCTTCGATTGCTAAGAAGGATGTCTTTCCAGCTTCTCCCACCTGTAGATGACATTTAGGTGGGAGGAGGCAACAGGTGTTTACTAGCAGTGGGGGGTGGCATTGTCAGACTTTGGGAGCTCATCTGTTCTCCAAGCAGAGAGTACCTCGGCCCTTTGCTCCAGACCTCAATTTCAGGTGCAGTTCTACCAGCATGACACTTTTCTCACTTGCACCGTGTTAATTTGCACGACTTGGGGCACCTCCCCCAGCAGCAGCACCACAGCTCAAACGATACATCACGGGAGGGAAGTACCCCTCATCCCAGTTAGGATGGCAAAGACCTGTGACAGGCCTGACGAGAAACTGCTACTGAAGGACTATTTATTCCCTGAAAACCCACCCTCGCTTTCGTGGCACATTCAGCAGCACAGCTTTCAGCAGCTCTGCAGCGTTGAGTCGCCTTCCCATCCTGGAATAAATAGAAGAAGAGCACTCGGGAGCAGGACCTGCATCCCATCGTGTTTTGCTGCGTTTGCTCATGTCACAGATTCAGACACTTGAAACCTGGGAGGGCTGAGTCATCCTCCTCATCTTGGCTGCCAAATACAAGCAGAGGGATTGCGTCCATTTGTTTCTCCTGTAAACTCCCGGTGATTTTTTTTTCTTTTCCCCTCTGGCATCCTGCTTCAGAGGGTGTGTTCCTCACAGGTTCAGTGCTGGAGGTTCCCATGAGGTGCCTGCATTTGTGTCAGCACACGGGGTTGGCCTCAAAGCTTCAGCCTGCAGAAAGGTGGCTGAATGGTGCAAGAGGATCGAGGCGGCTCAGCAGCCACGCGGGCTTGGCACGGTTGCCTAGATGGAGGTGTTAGATGCGTGTTAGAAGCAGCAAGGTGCTCCTCAGCCTTTGGCTGTCTCTTTAGAAGGGTGTCATATTTCTACGAGTCCTATATGATATTTTCCATCCCCAGGGACCTCACAGATAGCTTACAGCACCCATGTTTGGGCAACTGAACTCAATATAGCTATTTCAGGCAACCTCAGTTGAAGCCATGTGTCACTAAAGAAGCATTCTTGACCCCAGAACAGACATTTTGATGAAATATTTCCATTTTTTGCCTCATACTCTAATTTTACACCAGCACCCTCCTGATCTCCAGATGTTGCATGGGAAAACATCCCGTCGCTCTGGTTCCAGATGTGTGTCCCTACTTTCCAGCGAGGCTCTGGCCAGATGAAGCCACGGGAGGAAGGTGATCCCAGATGGGCCAGTTGCCTTTTTGGTTTTGCTCCACAGCTTCCGAGCTGCTGAACTTTGTGGTTGTCATGCGAGGAACATCATCGTGCTCAGTGGCTGGTGGGTGGCTGTCTGGAAGCGGAGTGGAAGTTGTTTGTAGAATATGTGATGAGGATTATGTATGTATGCAGCTCACCCAGAGATTGGCTGAGCTTGGCATCTCACAAAGATGCAACCTCCTTCTTGTCTCCATTTGGTTTTCTTAAACACAGGAGGACCCTTCCCCCACCAAACCGGGAAATCAGGATTCATCCTTCCCCTCTCCACTGTCTCCATCAAATTGAGGTGACTGATTCAAGTCACAATATTTTAGAAATGATAATCAACTCTGGGTGTCTTTACAAGATTCTCCTCGATTTTCTAAGCCGGGAAAAGTAATGATATCAAACTAAACTGCAAGCCCAATGTATTACCCCTCCTGCTTCAAACCTCACTGGATTGCCAGCACCATCCCCAATTGTTTTTTGATGGGACCATCAAGATTCATGAAAGGAAGCAAGACAGATTTCATTTTCTTGTCTGTTCTCAGTGCTGCAGTCTGACACGTCAGAGCAGCTTTACAAGAAAGACTCTGATGGCAGAGAGACCCCTGAGGCTTGGGGCTGCCAGCTCCGGGCTAGCAGGTTAAGTCATGGCCTGCACCCATCACCCAGTGCTGCTAAAGAGTACTTTGCTTCCCGTAACTATCTGTGCAGGTAGTTGACAGGAAACAGAAAGTAATTTTTACCTCGGAACTGGAAATCAGTCTAAACTTGGACAGGGACACCAGGGCCATCCTGGCCCTAAACAATGCACATTCGACAGTGCACTTCTGGGGGCAAAATTCCAGTTTAGTTTGGAGCTGATTTATTCCTCTGTACATGTATCTATTATTAAGAAGGGGCACAGTACCTGACCTACTCCCTTCCTCACAGCCTGGATGGTGCTCAGCCCCTATCCTCACTCGTGCCTGAACCTGTGAACCCAGTTCAAGAGAGATAGGGAACTACTGGAGAGAGTTCAGAGGCAGCTCTGAAGATGCTGAGGACCCTGGAGCATCTCTGTGCCAGGACAGGCTGAGAGCCCTGGGGCTGTGCAGCTGGGGAAGAGCAGCCTGAGAGGGGAGCTGAGCGATGCTGAGCAAGAGCTGAAGGGCCCCGGGGGGTGAGAGGATGGGGCCAGACTCTGCTCAGTGGTGCCCAGGGACAGGACAAGGGGCACTGGGCACAAACTGGAACCCAGGAGGAGAAAGTTGTTCGGTGTGAGGGTGTGGGAGCCTGTGCCAGGCTGCCCAGAGAGGCTGTGGAGTCTCCTTCTCTGGAGAGATTCCCACCCTGGCTGGACACTGTGACCCTGGGCCCCTGCTCTGGGTGCCCCTGCTGGATGGAGCAGGGGGTGGCACCAGGGGATCCCCAGAGGTCCCTTTCTACCCCCCACCATACTGGGATTCTGTGTGATTCTGTTATCTCTGATCTCCGCTGTCTCCCATCCTCCTCGAACCCTTTATCCCTCCTTCTTTGAACTGGGCTTCTAGGAAAGTTCTTGCTGCAGAAGTGTTGGCTCAGGATGGCAAGGTTGGGCAGGCGAGGAGGGTGAGCATTCCCTGGGGAGTCTACGGGGATGGGATATGAGCAAGGCGTGGAGGGGAGAGAAAGGCAGTAGAAAGGTGAGGTAGGAAGGATGTATTTGTACTTCATCCTGCAAGTTTCTGTTCTGTTGATCACGAAGACCCTGTCAATAGAAAGATTAAAAAAAAATATTTTTTTTTTCCAGTAAATCAGCTGTGTATCTGCTACAGCACAGGAGCCCACGTTCCTGTGCACTGACCCTCAGCAAAGCACTTCCACTGAGAGACACTGAGACGTCCAGAAGCAGCAGCAGTGTAGCTGTACCCACCCTTAGCCCTTAAATCTGACTCTAGTCGGCAACAGAAACAGGGAGGAAACCTCTGAGGTGTCTGCAGAAACTCAGATTCATGTTTCAAACAACTTTTCTGCTAAAAGATGGCTATGGCATGAAGCAAATCTCACCGTGCAGGCAGCCAGGGGTATGAGGAACGCTCGTGCCTTCCACCACTCCAGTGGCTTGCTGGGGAGGGGGGCAGATGGTCGGTGGCTGAGATGTGCAGTGTCCTCCACCAGAGATGAGTGAACACTCGAGAGTTACTCCATCACTTCTGTTTCCTTCTTCCTTTTCATTTCGCTTTTCCTGGAGGCTCTGGTTTCTCACTTTGTGTGCTATAAATGATCACTAGGGGCTTTAATGTGCTCTGTGTAATTGTATTATTTCCAGAACAAGAGTCAGAGGTTGCCTTTGTTTTTCTTTTTCAAGTCTTTTAAGAAATAGCTTCCTCTCACACAAAAACACTGGCCATTTTTTTTCCCCTAAGAACATTAACTGGGTTATTTCCAGACTTCTCCTTTGATGAAGTTTCGTACTTCTGTACATCTCCAGATACTGTCAGTCCTGAAAGGAGCTCCAATAATATTTATTTTTCATATTTGTGAAGAAGCAGAAAATATCCTTGTTTGACATTAGAGAAATAAAATAATTTTCAGTCCATTAGTAACTAAGGAGATGGTTAAGCAACACCTGATGGGAACAAAGCTATGTTTATATCATTTCAAATTGATAATTCCAGGTAATTTTTACTCAGGAGTCTTCAAAAAGCTGGTCAAGGGGTCCTCCAACGTGCTAATATTAAATGCTAATAGGTGAGAAAACATTCTTATGGGGAACCTTGCAGAAGCTGATGGATAGTTGTGCAGGAAAAACAAGCAGAATGTCCCAGACCACAACACATTCGCTGAACGGGTGCCAGTCATGGGTAAAATAATGGGAAAGTTGGTCATGGGATTCAGTTAATTGGGAACTAGAGCTGGGAATGTCCTGCTGTTGATTGATCGAGGCTGTCTCTGGCCAACTGGTTTTTCAATCTCACACGGCTGATAGAAGTACCTGCTCTGATACTGCAGATTCTGATTTCTGAAAGGCCTTTGGCTTAGCACTGGTTAAAAGATTAGCACTGAGCCTGAAAATTACTTTGCCCAACTGAACTGTGAAAAGATATTACCTTTCCTGACAAAGCCTGGCTTGCCAGTGCTAATGAAGGAGATGAATAACGAGCTGCCAGGAGGAAATCACCTTTGGGTGGGATGTTTCTGGTGGAGAGCTGCAGAACCGCAACCAGATGCTTCCCTCCCGTTCCATCACCACTGCTGAAGCAGATAGAAAATCACATGCAATAAAGTCATGTGCAAAGCTTGATAAATTGGGGAATAGCAAAGAAGAGAAGAGAGGCCAGTGATTACAAGTCTCCAATACAATAAACCTGTTCTAATCCAGCTGTTTATACCTCTTCCTTACCTTCATCTCCCCCCAGAAACAAAGCTTTGCATCCAAGGACAAGCCAGGCTTACCTATGGGGGTCTGTATCCCAGAATTTGACAGCTCAGAAAATGAACCAGGATATAAGCACCAAATACCAGCCTTGCTGAAAGGGCTGGAGCCAACACCTACCTGCATTAGAGTCAGAAATGCCCCACTAATAATTATGTTCTTCCCTGGCTCTGTCCACGGGGACAGCTCAGGTGTTGCCAGCATTTGTGGTCTATAAGAGGTGGAAAATCAGAAGGGACTGAGAGCAGGGACGAGGCGTGATTGGAGCACTGGAGAAAAAGCCATACCATGGGAGATTTAAAGGAGCTCGAGCTGGTTAGCTGATCAAAAAGGGGGGGAACTAATCTGAGAGGTGTAGTGACTTCTACATGCAACAGGATCTAGTGGGGCTGGAAATCACTGAATCCCAGCATGGTGGGGCTTGGAAAGGACCTCTGGAGATCATCTCCAACCCTCCCTGCTCCAGCAGGGTCACCCAGAGTAGATGAATCATGGGACAAGCCATGAGAATGACCCTATGGCTGGAGCAGCCTGGAGCTGGAGTCTGTCCAGCAGAAAGGCAGAGTCCTCAATACACTGTCTTTATCCAAGTTTAGGCTTTCTGCAGAAAATGGAAAAAAAAAAAAAAAAAAAAAAAAAAAGGTTGTGGTTTTTGTGCTTTTTTTTTTTTTTTTTCCTCCAGCAGGAGTGTCATATTGGGCTACTAACCTGTCCTGCAGTGGTCCAGGTATGGGGAACTGGCCACGGGTCACAGAATCACAGAATCACTCAGGTTGGAAAAGACCCTTGGGATCATCATGTCCAACCATTAACCCTGCTCTACAAGTTCACCCCTAGACCATCTCCCCCAACACCACATCTGAGCGATGCTGAAACACATCCAGGGATGGCAACTCAACCCCCTCCCTGGGCAGCCCATTCCAATCTCTCCCCCACCTCCCTGGGCAGCCCATTCCAATCTCTCACCCACCTCCCTGGGCAGCCCATTCCAATATTTCACTACCCTTTCCATGAAGAATTTTTCCCTAGTGTCCAGTCTAACCCTCCCTTGTCTCAGCTTGAGGCCGTTCCCTCTGGTTCTGTCCCTAATGACCTGAGAGCAGAGCCCAGCACCAGCCTCTCTCCAATGTCCTTTCAGGCAGTTGTAGAGAGTGAGGAGGTCTCCCCTCAGCCTCCTCTTCCTCAAACTAAACAGACCCAGCTCCTTCAAACGCTCCTCATATGTGTGCACCTACTCCAAGTAGGTGCTCTCAGAGAGCAGGAGCAGCCCAGCTCCTGCCTTTAGCTTTGAAACATGGGATTATTCCCAGCTACCCGCTCCAGTAATACACAGGCCAGGTTAACTCCTGCTGGGTGAGTGGTTCCCAGTCGTGCTGGGGAACACACCGCAGCCGGGTGCTGGGACTGACTCAGCCTGAGTGGGAGAATGTGCTGAGTAAATGGCATTGGGGGGGGGGAATGACTCACGGTGCAGGAACGGGAGGTGTCTGGAGGCAGCAGAGGAACACACCAGCCTGGCACTGGTGGATGATATGACTCAGGGACAACTTTACCTTTTTTCATCCATTAATGAAAAGTAAAAGTCGTCCAGGTTTGAAATCCCTGGAAATGGAAGCCCTCCTTGGGCTCAAACGCCCGTTTAGCTCATTCCAGCTATTGCAGCTGTGGGTTTTGCTGCTCCCAAGGGTATTTCCCTCCACCTTTTTGTCTGTCGCATCCACAACGAGGGAGAAATTCCTGCAGCCTCTACCCAGGTTGGCTGTCAGACAGCCCCAGTCTCCTGTTGTTTAGAGGAAAAAAAATTGCTCTCCTCCACGCATCGCTTCCCCAGCACTGCCCGCTGCACAGCGGGGACCACCCGGCAGCCTCTGCCAGCACCAAGGACTCCTAACGTGGTTAAAAAAAGATGTGTGCCACTCCTGCAGCGAGAGCAAGTCATCAGATACATGCTAGAAACAGCATAAAACTTCACAAAGGAGCTAATATAGCCCCTTCCGGAGTGGTGTGCAGTTTAAATGAAATCTCGCCGGCTAATTAAAATCCCTTCATCCATCTCATAAACATCCTGGAATCATTTTTCTCCCTGACTGAATTATTTAAGAGTTCACTCTCTCAGGATGCAAAATGATTGTTTTAGCGTTGCGTTTCTGCGGGTTCAGTCCGGTGGAAACCCTTTGGCCTCTGAGGAACTTCATCTGTATAATAAACCAACACAGAGATGCTGGTGCTCTGCGTTCAGGCAACTTCCTTCGGTGAAACCTGCCACTGGTCCTGCAAGCCAATAAGGCAAAGCCTTCAGGGACACCTCTCCTGCACTCCTGCTGGCAGAGGACCATGAAAGAAAATGAGAGAATGAGGCAACTCAAAGCTTCAGTTGGTTCCCTCAGCCACTTGACTAAGCAGACCCAGAAATTGCACCTCCAGTGCAACCAAGAACCTCATATGGGACTGGGAGTGAGGAATGGGATGAGGAGGAGGAAGGAGCTGCTTAATTAGGCACTGGCACCACAGAAAATAACCCTGGCACCGTGACCAAATGGGTCAGAAGATGCAGCTCGGGGGACTTGCAGGAGATAAGTGCACAGCTGAAGAGGGGAGCCTCTGCTAAACTGCCCCAATGGACTCCCCAGGGTGGTCTCTGCTGCACCTCCAGATGCATTTCAACCATTTTAGAAGGTGTCAGCTGGGCACAGTAGGGCACTGAGGACTGTCAGGGCTGGGTAAAGCCCCCAGCAGTCCTGTTTTGGAAGTCTGGAGTCCAAACACACCCGCTGGTGTGTGAAGGTACCATCACAGAGGGCTTTTCAGCCTGCTGCAGCAAACCCATCCATGGGGAAAGAAACCCCTACACTTCTGGCTTAAGCTGTATCTTTACCTACGGGTAAATCTCTTGCTAGCTCAGTCTTTGGAAGTATGTCTCAAAAATCCCCTCCCTTCTTTTTTATGACCCTTTTGGTAGGTTTTGACCCACCAGCAGACAGATGGAGGCTTTCAATTCAGGCAAAGCTCCATACACAAACAGCAAGAGATGGGCTTACTCCTTAGAAAAGAGCAAAGCACTTTCCCTCCACTTAGCTTTCCGGCCCAGGAATGATGTCTGCAGAGCACACATTCCCTGGGTCAAGCAAGTCTGTGCCAATGGCAAGCGATGATGCTTCCAAATGACTTTAATAACATGGAGAAGTGATTGAACAAGGCATTTCGCATGAGCGCTATCACTTTGCCTGTCTCACATTCAGCCTGGAATTGATAATCATGGTACATCAAACACAATTTAATTTCAATTACCACCTCGATGGTAAAGCTTATGGCTTCTTTCCCCAGCCCCCTTGGAGCACCCTCGTGCACTCCTACTCTCACACACACAACCCAGCACAGTCCACTTTCAGAAAAGAGAAGATTCCATCTATTTCTGTCGCGTTAACAAAGTCTTTGTGCTGGCATTATCTCCCCTCGATGCATATACGGCATATTGAGAAGGTAGCACATTATTAACTGAATATTACTCATAACGTTAGGAGTTAATGCTTTCCCATGGGAAGGAGGCACAGCCTGACACTTCAGAAGAATCAGAAGGGAGAACATTCCTTTATTTGACTGACACGCAGCTTGGAAAGCTGCAGAAAACGGTATTGATTTCACTGGGGCTGCAGAATCATTACAAAGGCTGTGGCTAGAGCATACAAAGTGCATTTATCTATCCTGCAAATGACATCTGCAAACCTTTGTACGTTCAACAGAAGCTTGGAGAGTCAAGGAATGTGTTGGGCATCTGTTCCCAGAGCTGTAAGACCAGGGAGATCGAAGCATGAAGGAAAAGACCAAAGGGGATGAAGTGTGACCCAGAAGTCCCCCAGACACCCCTTCTGACTTAAATTACTCTGTGGTTCCCCTAACTTCATGCATTTAGCCAAATTTTTAGAGCACTGACACTCTCATTCAGCAACTGAGTGTTTTAGCAGCTGACCCTTGTTCAGAAGTGAGAGGACTGGTGCTGGAAGAGGACCAGAGTAGGAATAAATCCTGACCTGTGAGTTTGTGGGGCTCTGCTATGAATGAAACCAAAGCTTTCCAGTCCTCCTGTAATAAGAGCTGCCTTATGAACCTGCTCCATTGGCTTCCACAACTTTTTTTTCAGCAAAGAGCACCTTAAATTGGGGCAGGGATGCTTGAAGGGTGCCTGGGGTGGTGGTGCCAGCAGGACCCTGCTGCTTTCTCTGCACCCTCCATCAAATTGGTTCTCTCTGTCCCCAAGCTAACCCACACAACCTTTTCAAGCAGATAAAGGAGAGCATCAGAGAGAAAGCTTGTGGGAACCACCTGGTCACGCGTATATAGGCACCAGAAATTACTTGGCTGGAAACGCTGCCCACAGCAAGGTCTAGGGAGGCCTGAGAGACCAGGGCAAGAGTGATGGCACTTGCTTAGCCTGCTCCTGGGACTGCCTCACATCCTTGGGCATGTGGTGCTTTTGTCAAGTCGATTAGGTGCAGCGAGACTCCACTTTTGAACCTAGCGAAGGTCCCCGCAGGCAGTTCCCCGTGGAGCAGAGCAGTGATCACAGCTGGTCCCAGCAGCAGACAGGGTTCTCCTCTGCCAATCTGCCCGCCCCAGGCGCTGGACCTGCTCTCTGCCCGTCTGTCTGGCACTGCTCAGTGTCTTCCATCTGAACCTTTAGATTTGCTCTTTGCCTCTGGCAATTCCCTCTGTGGCGGCTGCTGTGCTGTCAGCCCGGCTGAGACAAGCTGGTCCTTGCACTGTTTGCAAGGCAGCCACAGCTGCCTGGAAAATCCCTCCATCCCAGTCCCTTCCTGGTGACAGCCCCAGTGTGGCAAAGCTCAGCCTGACACTGCCCCATCACCTTCAGGAGAACGCTGGGCATCCGGCGATGTGTGCGGGTTTGCATTCCGAGGTTGCGATGCCTGCTGCACGCAGGGGTCCAGGCTGTGGAAATTCCAGCTGTGGCTTTGGATGTGGCATTGGGCACCTGTCCTGCCCTCGCTCCCTCCACCAGCAACACTGCAGGAGGTGTAGAAGGGGACGAACTCAGACTTGTCCATCTCTGCTTTTAGGAGGAGGGTGGGAGTCTGCCTTGCAGACGGTCTGTGTCATGAGTAAAGCTGCCTTCAGTCATTCCTCAGGTCTTCATTTCATCTGAATCCAGTCAGTCCAGGCAGAAGAAGGACGTCCCCTTTAGGAAAGAAAAAAAGGAGGCTCAGGGGAGACCTTCTTGCTCCCTACACCTCCCTGAAAGGAGGTTGGAGCAAGGTGGGGGTCAGTCTCTTCTCCTAAGTAACGAGCAACAGGACAAGAATAAACAGTCTCAGTTGCACCAGGGGACGTTTAGGTTGGACATGAGAAAAAATTTCTTCCCTGAAAGGGTTGCCAAGGCCTGGCCCAGGCTACCCAGGGCAGTGGTGGAGTCCCCGTGATCCCTGGAGGGGTTTCCAAGCTGTGGAGCTGTGGTGCTGAGGGACAGGGGACAGCGGTGCCCTGGCAGTGCTGGGGAAGGGGTTGGGCTCAATAATCTTGAAGGTGTCTTCCAACAAGAACAATTCTGTGATTCCGTGATCCTTCTTCGTCTGTTGGCTCCGATGACCTGCTGTTTGTGAGACATCTTCACTGTGACCATGCCGTGGTCCTTCAAACCCTCACAAACACCAGCGGCAAATCTCTGCAAATCGGAGTGAAACAAACCCCTGCATTCTTCCAGTTCACATATCACACTGCAACGTAAGAGCCTTTTTTCTCCCGCTGGTAGCGACTCATACATCTCCAGGGAAAAGCTGTTACTGAAATAGTGGAGCTGGGGAAAGAAGTTCATACATACCAAGATACAGACAGGGAGAGGGAGGCTGGAAGAGGAGTTCTAATTACTTTTTTAGGACCATTTCTTATGCTGGTAGGATCTGAGTAAGATCTATTGGCTTCCAGGTTATACTGAAGAGCCCAGTGATGTGTTGTAGCTCACCAGCATCTCCCAGACCAGGGGTTGATCCTGCCTGGCTGGTTTCCTTCACTTCCAGCATTCATGAAGCAGCAAAGCTGGAAATCCACCACCCTCCAATTTCAGAACAAATGATGATCCAAAGTATTTACAGACTCAGCCAGGCTATCTCCTGCCATGGGTCTGAGGTGTCTTGGTGTCACGGCTGAGGACAGGGAACCTCTCTTCAGCTCTCACTCATTCACACTCTCTCTGTGCTGCTGCATTTAAGTGGAGACCTAATGCATTGCAGGAGGGAGCTTGTCACAACATATTAACAGGGTTTTTCTGGATAATTCCCTTCCATCAGCTCAACTACGTCTCATATTCCAGGAAGACCGTAGGAAAATTTTGTAGGTGATATACAAGCCTCATCAAATACCTCTGTCTTTCTTTGCAGAGCTTTCACACAGCCTGGCTGGTCCTTCACTCAGTGTTTTTAATACATTCCTTGAGATGATTTGTTTTTTCCCCTGTATCTGATGACTTTCTTTCCACTTCTAGTTTTGCCTTGCTTAGGGCTTGATTCATCTAACCTAATGGATTTGTCTTGTTTGGGGTGGGAAGAAGGGAGCTTAAGGTGACTGGCCCCAGTGTGAAGACCTCCACAGTAAGAGATGTCAACCTTCCCTCACCCAGCAATATAAAAGCAAAACCAAAAACGAACTGAAAGGACAAAGATGAAAGATGTGAGTTTGCTTTACAAAATATATTAGTGCCTTAAAAAAAAAAACCCCTCCCAAGCTCAACACCAGGATGGCCTTTGGCCTGTTCCCCAACGAACACCTCATGGTGTCCATTTCCCACCGAACGGCATTTCCCCACCCCTGAATTGTTTTGCATTAAATAATCCCAGTCCCCGTTACAGGGCTGGTTAAGTGGCAGGCAAGCACCCGTAGATCAGTTTGTCTCATTCTCGCAGCCCGGTGATTCCAGGGAAGATGTATCAGCTGGGTAATAGCCACAGAGCAGCCATTAAGCTGACTTGGTGCCAATCCAGGTCCTTTGGATGGAATAACGAGGTTAATCACACAAACTCGTTTCACAGCTATTACTTTTGCGGCTCAGGCTCCCCGTGCACCTTCATCACAGCAGCATAAGCGCAGTAGAGAAGCCACTGGGCATGGCACAGAGGAGATCTAGGCTCGGGGCTTGTTCCGTTAATGGGAAACAGAACAATTTCCAGAGGATCCCATCAGCCTGCAGTCTACTCTTCCAGCCTTGTTGGTCTGCTGCTGTCACTGCTTCTCTCCTTCCCAGTACCCTCCACTGTTTTGGCAGCCCTCCTCCTCCTCCTCCATCTCCCCATGCCCCCTACATGTCTCCTGGGATCCAGTCCCCATCAGCAAGCACCAACCAGATTCCCTTGCACGCTCCCAGCCAGGCTGCCGGTAGCCACCCCTGTTTGCTGTGCCCAAACTGGGAAGGGCAAAAGGGAACTCCTGGGAAATCCCAGTTCTTGAATGCAGGAGCTGAGGAAATGCCAGGCAAGCGTAGACCCTGCAAGCAAACATCTGATGAATTAAACACACCAAAGTCACATTGTGGGACCCTAGAAATAACCCTGGAACCTGTCCTCCAGAGGAGGTCAAAGGGATGGAGATGCCTCTGAGGAGCAGGTCCCTGACCTACATTGCTTCACTGAGAGCAGGATGTTGTCTCCGATCTGCTGCCTATAGAGCACACGTGAGAATTTGCTCGGGTGGCAGTTCACTGCTCCGGCAAGGGCCGGGGTGCAGCAGGCTCCAGAGCTGGCTCAGCACGTTGGCAGCGTGACATAAATCACCGCTGCTCTCCCTGCCCGTGCGGCTCTGTCTGCTGAGAGCGCAGGATGCACCTTCCCCACAGGTGTACCACGCGGGATAATAAATGTTCAATCTCTGCCAGGAGGCAGTGACAGATCGGAGATTCATTTGGTTCTGACCTCCTTGCACGTGGCACAGCTCAGGAGCTGGGGATTCGGTCACAGCGGAAGCCATTTGGACATAACTCGGCCAAGGACAAGGACACATCCTTCCTCTCTCAAATAATTTTACCTTGTTAAAGCGTTTCTTGGGTCCTTGTTACTAGATATCTAAGGACAGAAAGACCTTAGAGCATCCCTCTGAGGCTGGACCGGAGTTCCATCATTCGGCAGAGTCTCGGCCGTAACTGCCCAGCATCTCAGCGTACTCACATGAAACTCCAGCAGCCCAGACAGGTTTTTACACCGGTCCCTGCAAACGTGGCTCAGTCCATGGGAGCAAAATGAATCTGTGGAGGGCACCATGACCTGAGCTGCTTGTATGTGGGGAGAAAAAGAGACCTCTTGGCAAACCCACCACTTACTGAACAAAATCACTGAACCTGCACAAGCCAAGTTTATGGAGAAAGGGCAGGTGATGCTAAAAATGCTGATGTGCTTCTGGGCTGGGATTAACTGTCAGAAAGATCAACCCGTGCTGGAAAGCCAAAGAATGGCAGAGAACCACAAATGATGTTACTGGACACCTGGGTGAGCTGCCCTTGCAGCCACTGTACTCATGGTCTGACCTGCTTCCCCTGCCCATTCCCCTGACTGCTGCTCCACAGCTAATTTTAGGTTAAAGGTCTTTTATCGGCTGCCAAGCCTCCAGTAGGATCCAGGCACACAGAACAGAGTCTTCTCACTGCGGCTTTCCAAAGGGACATAGTCATGAGATGTCAAGGGTGGCAGAAGAGACATCTTCCTGCAAAGCAGCTGTAGCTCCTGTGATCTGCCCTTGGCAGTGCCCAGGAAAAACATCTCCCAAACCAGAACTTCTCGAAGGGCATTTCCATGCTTCACTCAACCTGTTTTGGCATCCTCAGCTTCGAGGGAGCTTCTCACCTGCTGCTGAATGGGTCACTCCCAACTGACTGGAAGACCCCAGCTATTAAGAAGCCTAAATTTCCCAGTGGTTTATAAAAAAAAAAATAAAAGATCCACTTTGGGGTTCTTAGCCTCCTAGATTGGGTGCCTCTGGGTCATGTTTTCTAGCCTTCATTTCCTAATTTTCCTGCTTGAATAGCAGGTGACATCTCCTGCAGGTTCAGAAGCTGGAGCCTGAACGCAAACCAATATTTTGGGACTTGCAGTGAACCTGAGCAGCACAAACACCTCTCTGCCTAGAAAGCAAACAAAGCCAGTTCCTTCTCATGGTGGAGGAATTCATGGACATGGTGATGACTTCCTTAGAAGCAGCAACAAAGCTTTCAACGTGCAGAGCACTTTCAAAGACAGCATCTCTCTCAGCCTTCCATGGGACGAATTTTGCGCCGTGTTTCTGGCTGAGCACGTCCTCCAGCTGGAGGTAGCTTTGAGCAGACCAGAGAAGTGCCAAGTTGGAGGCAATCCTTGCAAAATCAGTTAATTTAGATGTTTATGTTCAAGCTAATGGGAACGTGGGGGCTTTAGATGTGTTGAGTCATCCCGTATAACAACAAAACTCCAAGTAGAAAATGACCCATGAGACCATGTCCTTGCTCCAGAGTGGCTGCGTTTGCCTCTCTGTAGAGCTCGTGATCTGGGACGATGGGCTGTGCCTGGCAGAGCTGAGCGTGGGTTTCATCTGCTGGCAGGTAAGAGTGCTGCCAAAGCACCTTCTGTTGGCACGAGAACAAAGAGGCAGCTCCAGCTGTTGCCCATTTCCTTCCTGCGCTTAAGATGTAAACCTGCAGTTCTCTGTGCGGCTGGTTTCTGAGCTGCTGCTCCGGGTAATTGGCAAAACACAAACAGCAAGATTGGTTATGGAATTGAATTAGATGCTGAGGCTGCTAGCGGCAGATCCCAGCCCTGCTCCAGGGTCCCAGCACCCTGGAGTCTGTCATCCCTGCAGCAGTCAGGAAAAAAGCAGGGGAGATGGATGGGGAGAGAGGAATGAGCCATAGCAGACATCTGTCCGTGCATCCGGAAGGGCTCTGCTGCTGGATCCAGTCCTGCTGAACTGCAGTGCTGAGAGGTTCAGGGATGGTGTCTTGCTGCCCAGCACACCCAGTGCTGAGTGGCTGGAATATGGCAAGGGAGGGCTTCCCTTCCCCAGTGCACATCTGAACCACGACACAGACTGCTCATCTCACAGAGTCCGGGGCTGACCATAGTGAACTGAGAGATTAGGCTTTTCTGCAGCCCAGCATCAGCACAGACAGAGACTGACACAGGATGAACTTTCACTAGTGAGCATGCCTCTTGCCAGCAGGCATTCCCTGGTATCCTGAGGACAAAAACTCCCCAGGAAGAAGCCTGAATGTGAAAGATGCCTCTAGCTTCATACCTGGCTCCATCCCAGCCAGTCTAGGACATGCACAGGAGAGGTGGAGGAGTCAGGCTGCAGGGAAGAGAGATCTGCTGCAAGCAGGCTATGATGCTTTCCAGGGAGGTGAGAAATGAGGAAAAGCAGAGGTTTATAATTATTCTTCCCTTCCCTTCCCTTCTCTTCCCTTCCCTTCCCTTCCCTTCCGCCCTCTCCTCTCCTCTCCTCTCCTCTCTTTTTTTTTCCTTCTTCACCCAGAAAAGGGAACAGCACTGCTCCAAAGGCAGCTCTGCCCTGTTATTAGCTGCTCTGCAGAAGCAATCACTGCAGTTGCCACAGCAATGCTCCGTGTGCATGGAGGGAGACGTGGGGTGCCATGCACCACTTCCCCATTTACAGACGATGCCCACCACTAGGACACTCAAGAACATATGTTGAAGGGGAAAATACATCCCTGTCCAAACTGGATCCTTCTCTGGAGACCAGGTTTATGATTTCCTCTTTCCCCCTGTAATAAACTGCAGTCCTTTGCTTGACCCTTACTCAGCAGTTAATTATTCCCAAAGAAGGAAAATTCCTGGCTGAGCAATGGTGGAGTAAAATATGCATGAGAAATACCGTTCACAAACTGCCAAGGACCTTAAACTCGACTGAATGAAGCATTATGGTATATTAATAATCTCCGTGCTTCTCATGGACCAAGGGACTTCATAGAAGAGAGAGCAAACCAAAAGACATACCAAGCATGGCTGGTCTTCTTCCCCAGCTGAAGCAGTGAGGACGTACAGGATCAGAGTTACCATGTTCCCGGAGAAAAACATTGGATAGAAAGTGGATTTTTCCCTGTGAGGCCAAGTTATTTTACCACTGTAATTAGTAGACAAGCTACCTTTCCCATCGCTTCCCACTACAACCACCTCATCTGTACACAGGCCTCAGCTGGAGAAACAGAGAAGATGGAACATTTTTGGACTCATGAAATGACAAGTAAAGAAAAAATGTGCCAATATCCCCAAGCACACGAAGAAATTGGGCTGAGGGGATACAAAAGTGGGCAACACTTTGCCAGACTTATTTTAGCTGCACGTGCAAACGGTTTTGTACCAGCTTCACCCACAAATGTTTTCCAAGAGCCGCATTATTGGGCTTAGAAAGAGCATGGCTTTGGAGGACGTGGTCACACAAGACACCTCAAACAATGGCAGAGTCCACTCTTAGGCTGAGTTACCCCGAAAACGGATGGAGAGAGGGCTTTGAAGGAAGACATCCCTATATGGAAGCTCTTTCCCCACAAGACTGCCAGTCACCGTCGTGCCAAACAGCGCGGTTGCTACGAGTAACAGCCGGCACCACCACCGACACATCCACCGTCTGGCTTCCTCCCATCTCCCAGCGCAATGGCCCGAGCTGGCTGGTGTCTTGGCACAAACCCATCCTCTAATTGAGGCATGAGAGAAGGAAGGGGAAACCTTCAAAGAAATCCCACCAACAGCCCTTACAGGAAAGCGTAAGACCCACCCAAGCAATTGACTGATCGGAGTCCTCTTCATACCCTTCTTGGCATGGTTTTGCTCAACCTCCCAAGCCCGCCTGCCCCAAGGGCATCAGGTCACTTCATCTCTGCCCTTCGTGCCACCGCAGAGATGCCTTTTATACAATTTCACGTTATGTTTGGATTCTTTTTTTAATATTTATTTTGTTGCTTTTTGCTCTTTGCATCAATGCCCTGTGCGTCATTGCTTCTGGGTTTTATTTGATTGCCTTTTGAAGACGAGGAGATTTAATATTTCATCAAATGTACAGGGAATAAATAACCAGATTTGAGAGACATCCAGAATCTCTCCTGCCTTGACTGGCATTTACAGACCCAGACGTGGGGAAGTACTTTTTCCACAAGCCATTTCTGAGGAAGTCACAATCCTTGCTGTGATCTCTGCATGACATTTCCATCACCCATGCCATGCCCATGCCCATGCCCATCACGTTGTGTGGTCATGCCCAAAGAAAGGGTGTATCAGGTGTAACATGTGCGACACCGTGGATATGGTCGTACCCCTGGCAGATCCCCAAAGACACAGGCATGCCCCTGTGTCAGCAGAGCTGTGCTGGCCACCATCGATGCAACAGCATCATCGACACCCCTGTAACTCATGTGCACCCGTGCAACAGCATCGTGCACGCCCCTGCAACTCATGTACACCCCTGTAACTCATGTACACCCGTGCAACAGCATCGTGTACACCCCTGTAACTGATGTACACCCATGCAATGGCATCGTGCACGCCCCTGCAACTCATGTACACCCCTGTAACTCATGTACACCCGTGCAACAGCATCGTGCACACCCCTGTAACTCATGTACACCCATGCAATGGCATCGTGCACACCCCTGCAACTCATGTACACCCCTGTAACTCATGTACACCAGTGCAACAGCATTGTGCACACCCCTGTAACTCGTGTACCCTGTAACTTGTGTACACCCCTGTAACTGATGTACACCCATGCAATGGCATCGTGCACACCCCTGAAACTCATGTACACCCCTGTAACTCATTTACACCCATGCAACAGCATCGTGTACACCTCTGTAACTGATGTACACCCCTGTAACTGATGTACACCCATGCAGCAGCATCGTGCACACTCCTGTAACTCAAGTACACCCTTGCCACTCAGGTACACCCGTGCAACAGCATCATGTACACCTCTGTAACTCACGTACACCCCTGTAACTCATGTCCACCTCTGTAACTCATGTCCACCTCTGTAACTCATGTACACCCCTGTAACTCACGTACACCCACGCAACAGCATCATGTACAATGCAACAACACCTTGAACAGGAGGATGGCGGGTCCCCATGCTGCTAATGCAGACACAGCCACGAAGAGGACGGCTCGATGCTGACAAGGTTGTGCATCTCCCAGTCCCATGGTGCCTGGAAGAGGAGCACTTTCAGCTGGTGGATTGGTGGGATCCGTCTCCAGAGTAAAACGGTGGAGTTTTTGTCAGCCACAAGCAGCAGCGTTTTCCCCAATGGGAAATGCCGAGCTGCTGATTGGCAAATTTCAGTTGACTTATCTAAAGCACTTTGCTTGAGAAAAATAATAATTATGACTATTATTATGATTAGTTTAGCGTTCTGCCTGGAGGTCTAATTAGCTGTAAAACAAAAGCTTTTGTGTTTGTTCTGTTCAAAGCTGACACTTCTCCCCAGAAGGAAATTTGAGAACTGTGACAGGCTATTTTAAGAGCTGTTCAGTTAGATCCCAGATCTTTGTGGGTTTCCCAGCTTCCTTGAGTTTGCTTGGTTTAATCTGCAGTTTCAGTGGGTTTGTTAACAGAGTATCTCTTACTGATGCACACTGTCTGGGGAGGGGGAAGAAAGGGCCAGGACAGAATTACCCATTTACTGAAGCAATCAGTCATTTGCTGCATGGAGCAATGAGCCAGAGCAAAACCCAGCCCAATCCATGTTTTAATTGGGTTTTTTCCTTCTCCCAGGAGCCTGGTTTCTGTCCCTGTGTGACTGCATGGACAACTTCTGCAACTCCAGCAGAACGTGATGGGATGAACAGGGCTCTGAAGCACCCAGAGGTCACCCAAGCCTTTCGCAAGGTCTTCAGGACCAAGAAACCTTTCTGCCAGCACAGCTCTAACCGTTAAAGGAGGCTGTTGATTGAGTAAGAAGCCTGTGGCTTCCCTCCTTGCAACATATTCATCAGGTCTGTGGTTTAAGCCTTCCTGCTCTTCTTTCAGAGCAGCTGTAAGGCTTGCAGGGACCAGGCAGGATGGAGCAGCCAAATACAACCAGGCTACCTGAATCTGGGGCACAATTACGTGATGTGTTGACCTGGAGTGAGGGAAACCTGGTCCCAGCAACCACTTCTTTCGTCAAGTAGAACTTGAGAGCGTGTTCTTCCTCTCACTGCAGGGCTAGGAGAAGGGAAAAGGGTCAGACACAGGACAGAAAGCCTGAAACTGCATTTTAAAAGCTGGGCAAAAAAGCAAATCCCCTGGGAGAAACCTGATGTGTTCTGCTGGTTTTTCCTCAGCCTGCAGTTGCTAATGCAGCTCCACGTGCTGACAGTTCTTCCTCTGCCAAGCACCACTCTAAAAAGCATCCTCAGCTTCACTCAATTTATGCAGGAAAAAATCCCATCCCAACACACCATCAGGGAAACTGAGGCACATGCTGTTCTCAGCTGTGTTTTCAGCTGAGAAGCCAAACTCCCCTCTTCCATCCACCCGACCTCTAGGTCCTTGACACCAAGGATTATTTTTTTCCCTGCAGTTGTCTCACTTGGAAGCAAATTTCCATGGCCCACGCTGGTACTGGTGCCCCATGTGGGAAATGGGGACATAATGTGCTGTGTTCCCCCAGGGCAGGGATCAGCCCCAGTCTTGTGCAGGATGGACACACAGAGTGGAGTGTTCTTCCCAAGCACGGGGAGGGGGTGGCTGCCGGGGACGATGTAGGAGCACTGCTGTGGTGTAAGTCACACAAACGGCCCCACGAAGCAGCAGTTGTGGATCTGCTCAGAAACAGGAACACGAAGCCACGTGCAGTTACATAAAGTAATAATAATGATATACGAAAGGCAGATAAAGTCAGGCTCCTTTCCTCTCCCTCCTTCCCGGAGATCCGATATTTCTCTTCATTCTCTCCATCCCCAACACCCATCTCCGCTTGTCGCTGTGCCGCACCGAGGAGTTTGAGATTAACCATGACGAATGGAGTGATTTCCTTGTCTCAGGGACTGTTTGGTTTTTCCCTTTGCCATGTCTGACAAATTGCATTTTGCTATAAACGCCCTCAATTAGGTCCTTCAAACAGCACTGCAGACGTCTCCCTAATATAGGGGGGGGAAGGAATTATCTTCATGTCCTTGGCAACCAATTCCTTAACTAAGAATACTTGATATTCACTTTTGCTTTCCTCTCATCACCCCACATTTTGGGCACTTGATAGGAGTGTGGCCGTTGCACGTGCCCCACTCAGAGGCCATGGGCAGCCTGAGATGGCCAAGGATGGGACCCAGAGGCTGAGTGTGGAAATGGGATCCCCCAGTGCGAGGGGTCTCCTGTGCCCTGGGGTGCACCAAGCCCTGAGCATCCTCCAAAAGCAGGGTGTGGAGCTGTGTCTTAGACCCACGATGCTCTCAGTGAACTGAATCCAGGCTGCTTGAGAGTGCGGGAGCTTTTTGAAGCCTCTAGAAAATTTTGCCTCTTCAGTTGGGCTTATTGAAGTGAAATGTGATGCCGAGGTGGCTCTGGAGTGTGTCTCACACTGTCACTTGTCAGGGGTAGGGATGTTGGCATGTCTAAGAAACAAAGAGTTTCCTGAATTTACCAGAGCTTTACATATTTTCAAACTTCTTTGCCAAAGCAATGACATAGTTGCTTAAATCCAGATAATGCCAGAAGATTTATGTCTGTGTTGTTTATTCCCTTTATTTACTGGGCCAGAAGCATTTACCCTTTGGGGTCTGGGCTGGGTCATTATACCCTCATGCTGGGGTGCAGCCTTGGCTGGCCACCCCTGCCTTGGTCCAGCAGATGCAGGAAGGACCTTGATCACCTCCTGCCTTCTCCCACGCTTCAGAGACAGAAAGCAGCTCAGAAAAGATGGATGGAGGCTTTGGCTGTGAATCCATCAAAGGCCACTGCCCTCCTATTGATCCGTCTGGAATACATCGTGGTCTGCAGCCGTTCCCAGAGGTGGAGGATGTGGCTGGGACAGAGAGGGAAGTGTGGTCCAGCACCCCATGAGAGGCTGCTGGTGAATGAACCAGCATCAGGTAGGGGAAACATCTTTGGTCCCTCTGGATGGTGATGCCAATGGCATCACTCGTCATCCTCTTCCCAGCAGCTCACCTTGGGTCTCCTTATTTCTTCAAGGAAAGAAGAAACCATAACCTGCTTTCTGTCTTTCTACTGCCAGGTCACCACGGGCAGGTGGAACCCGGCTCACTCCCCAGGGTGGGTGCAGCTGGGACTACTGCCCATCCCAGGTGCCAGGCAGGTGCAGAAGGGATGCCCTGAAACTGCCCTGGCACAGGGGAGCAGGTTCTAGCCAGCCAGGCATTCATTCCACTAAGAGCTGGACCCAAGCCTGGTCATGGCATCCCCAAGAGACAGGGGATATGGGGAACCCCCTCCCCAGGAGCCTAGGGTAGATGCTCCCAGGGGACAGCAGGAGGTGAGACAGGGGGAGGACAGGGACACTTTAAGGTCTGAAGGTTGGGGAGGGTGGGGGGTAATGTCATTAGCCAAGAGCCCAGGAGCATCATCCAGGCTCCCCAGCACCAGGCACTGCTGCTCCCCACCCTTCTCAGGATTCATGTCCCCCCAGGACAGTGCTCCCCTCCTCTCTCTGCTCCCCTCCTCTCTCAGTTTGAGCCCCCCTGCTCCTGCCACATCACCACTGCCCCTTCCACCACCACCCTACAAGAAAAGCCACCCTCCCAGCATCACCCCCACCTCCTCCACAACTCAGTTTCCCCTGTTATGATCAACTGCCCCCAGCCCAGCCCCACTGCACAGAAGGTCCTACATCCACCTGCCCCACGTCCCACATCAGGAGCACCTTCCTCACGAGGAAGGTCTGAAGCCCCTTCCACCCCATCCCTATGGGAAGGGGAAAGGGTCTTTCACCTCCACTCACGTTCACCAGCTGGCTTGCAATGGGTGGCAGCAGGAGGGGAAACCTCCCCTTCCCTTCTGCCAGAGCCCTGGAGCAAGATGCCCCAATGCAAAAACCTTCCACAACCCCCTGTAAAATAAACCCCCTAATAAACCCCGAATACATAAACCCCAAACTGCAGCCCCCAGCCCTTTGCATACACACACCAGAGGCTGCAAAATAGGAGTACTGGGCTGGAGAGGGAAGGATCTGGTTCACGGGGAGCCGGGGGGGCAGGTGGGGGTCCCTGGGTCGGTGGGAAGTTTCTGCTGCTAAAGATGCTGAGGAAGGGAAGGAGAAAGGGAAGAAAAAAAAAAAAAAAAACCCTAAAAAAAAAATAAATTGGAAGGCACTAGGAGGGGTGGAGGAAGAAAAAGGGGAGGAGGAAGAGGAGGAGGGAGAGAAGGGGGGAGTGGGAGGCTGGTGGGGAGGGATGTAGCCCACATCGCCAGGCGAGCTGGAAGGTGGGAAGCCAGAGGACCGGCTCGGAGGGAGGTTATAAAAGGCTCCTGCGGGTCGCTGAGCAAAGGGGAGGGCGAAAGGTGCCTTGGCTTCCCCCTCGGGACCCGGACACGCTCCTCTGAACGAAACCCAGAGGATTTTATACCCGGCAGCAGAAGGAGCCCAGCAGGAGCGGGGACCGCTGCCAACCATGCCCCGGAGAGCTGGGCGCAGTGGGAGTTAAGGATGCTGCCCAGCCTACGTCCCGCCCTCCTCCTCCTCCTCTTGCAGGTAAGATGCTTTCCAGTCCTCTTCTCCCACCCTGACCCTCCTGCCTTCCTCCCCTTGCCTTTCCCCGCAGTGACTTTTCCATGTCTTTGAAGGAAGGGAAAAAGTAGAAGGAGAAACCGCAACACAAAGGGCCCTGGGGAGAATTCCTCCAGTCGAGGCACGGGGGTTGGCAAGAGCTCAAGATGCCCAAAAACTGCCGGGGAGGGAGCTGGAGGCAGTGAAAGGATCATGGGGCAATGGGGGGGGGGAAGGACACACTCGCAGCCAGGTCCTCCCCAGCTCTCCCAGCAGATGCCCTCCTCCCAGTGCTCAGTGAAACCAGTTCCCTTTAGGTCGCTGGGAGGGGATGATGGAGAAACCAAAAATGCAATGCCTAATTGTACCCCCCGCCTTTAATTGATTTTCTAACCAAAGCTCCCCTTCTCTCCCCGAAGTCTTCCCTCTCTGACTCGCTTGCTGTGGAACTGGAGCCGCTGCTAATTTTGCAGCCCTGCACAAAATGCAAATGCTTTGTCAGAAGCAATATTCCCTCCTCCCCGAGGGCTCATCAGGAAGGGAAATGTTCCCAGCCCCAAACCACGTTTAAATCCCAGACCCTGGGGAAACGAGGAGATGAAAAGGTTCCCAAGTGAGATCTTGAACGTTATTTGTATGAACCCATGCAGGCAGTTAAAATGACCAGGCTTTTGATGAAACCACTGTGTCAGAGAGGGTTAAAAGAAAACATGTGCCTGCCTCTCTGCAAAATGCCATCTCAGTGGCCCAGTCGTGACTGCAGAGTTAGAACCTTGCAGTTTGCACCCCAGTCAGCAGAAAGAGCAGGGAGGACTGTTTAGCTGCACCTTTGGGACAGGAAAGTTCTCACCTAAGCAATGAGAAGAGCTGATGCGCACCAGGCAACCTCCTTGCCAAGTTGGTGCTGCCCTTAAAAGCTCCTCTGCTGAGCAGCTGCTTTCTCCTGTAACTGCACACCCGTATTCCTGGTTTATAGGAGCTCTTTTGTCTTTGTGTTCTTTTTTTTTTTTTGGTTCTGATGTAAGAAATGAAAGTGAGACAGGGCAGGTTCTCTTCTCCCCAGCCCAGGTCCTCCTTGGCCAATATGTGGGGATGCTGTTGGAAAAGCTGCAGACCCAGTGCAGTCGGGGCAGGGTCTGAGATGGGGACAGCCAAGTGAGCGTGAAAGCTCCCAGTAGCTACTGTGGTGAGCAAAAAGTGGTCAGGGGAAAAAAGCCAAAGGTGCTGAGACGCAGCTAAACTGCCTCTGCTGAACTGCCTCAGAGGCAGCTGAATCCTCAAAAAGCTTCCAGAGTCTGAGAGGAAAATCACTCCTGCACTGGAGCTGGGACCAGGAGGTGGTCCCAAAAACCAGCCCAAGAAAAGAGAAGTTTCTCCCAGCTGGCTCTGAAAAGAAACTCCCAATCTACAAACCATCCCTTTGTAATCAAACTACCTTTTTTTTTTTTTTTTTTCTTATAAATATCTGCATTCATAATCCAGACCCTTTTCCAGCACAATCCCAACCCTCTCCTGGGGACAGCATGGACTGAAGGACCGTGAAGCTCCAGCCTTAAGTAAGCACGTCCCCAGATCCAGGTGCATGCACAGTAGCATCCAGCCTGCGAGTGCAGAGACCTTCAGCAGTCCCACTGCAACGGAGAGCTCAGCAGGGGCAAATTTCCCCTGCGTGGGTAAATTTGGCAGCCTGCAGGTCCCCTGGGCTGGCACAGCTTAGTTGCTCCTCGTGCATCTGGCCAGCAGCTCCAGTTTAGCATCGATTTGTTTACCTTGCCTTGCTGGGTGGACATCCCTTAGGGGGTCTGACAGTCAGACCAGGAGACAGGCAGCCAAACTTGCTGCAAAATGCTCCCTGGCACCCTGCAAATCTTTGAAACAAACTAAAGAGGTAGTTAAAAAGAAACAGCTCGCCAGCAGCTTTGTCAGGAACTGATGACATTTCTGGGGCTGATAACACTGTTTGCAAAAGCATTTTATGAAAGCCCAGAGTTTGATGCTGGCGGTGGGGTAGTTTCCCTTCTCCCTTGATGAGCTCCAGCAATAATATGCCCCAAAACCAGCCCTCTGCCCCTTTGCTGCTCCAATCCTTGCATAAGCTGTGGAGCTGCAGTAGCAGGACACGCTGACCCTGGGGTCCCTTCCAGCCCTCGCTTGCCTTAAAAGCTGGGAGTTGATTCAGTGTGTGTGAAATCATCCCCCTGGTTTTGCAGCTCCGGTGAAGAAGTGAATGGAAACGGCACAGCCTGTTCCCAGAATAGCTGCTCTCTCGCCATAGGATGAATATATAGGCATAGGATGAGAATACCCTGCACAGCCGGCTCAACCCTGCCCTGAAATACAGCTCAGCCCACCAGAAATCCTGCGCGGGGCTGGCCCAGAACTTCGTTGCATGTGAGGAGCTCAGGCTGAGGTCTGAGCCTGCAGCCCTTGGAGAGGCTGCATCTGTGGTTTTTATCTTGGAGAACAACATCTGGACCCAAAGCACAAATTATTAGCACGGGGTTCCCTCAACAAACGGAGCCCAGGAGCCGTTGTCCAACGCTTGAGAGCTGTCACTCATGAGCAGGCAGCTTTCTCTGAAGATGCTATAACATACCCAGAGGCCCATCTGTTGTTTTTCCTTCCCCCCCCACCCCCCCCGAACTGTATTTTGAGCTAATGGAAGAGACCCTCCCTCCCTGCAGAGTGTCCTTCTTTATCCATGAATCACCCACCCAGCAGCAATCACCTCCATTCAGATGGCAGAGGACAAAGAGCGTTGGCCTTTTGCAGATGGTAGTCCCTCTTCCACCCTGGAATCCTCTGCTACCCTCCCTGCAAAGGCAATGGCAGATGCAGCTCTGGTGTGGCCAAGCTTTCCCAAGCTGTCAGTGTAGATAAACAGGAGGAAAATTGTAGGTGGATGAAACAGTGGATGTTCAGCCCTGGGCATGACCCTAAAACGGGTGATAGGTGAAGGGAGGGCACTTGGAGCAGCTGAGATGTGAGCCCTGGGAGGCAGCTGGGGAAACCAGATCCCCAACCCCTATGTGAAAATAGCTGTGAATGCGTAAGGGTCCCACGTGCACTGTCTGCAGGAGAGTGTAACACACCCAACTGAAGAACAGCCCTCCCTTGTGCTTGGGGCCATCACCCCAACTCTTCTTGAGCATCCTCTGCCCTGGCAGAGCCACGAGAGCCGCTTCGATTCACGCCGTGTCCCCCTCCCCAGCTTGTTTGTGCCTTTAGCTTCCAATATCTGAGTGCCATTAGTCTTTCTTTTCGCCTGTCCCCAAAAATCCACGCTCCTTTTGATAGATATATGAAGTCAGAATTATTTATGGCAAGCAAGAGGGACCAGAGCTTAATCCAGGAAAACCTTTAATTGCTCATAAATCAGGTTTTACGGGGCATTCGTTTAGCCCTGATTGATATTCTTTTGTTAGGATCTGCATCCAGCATGCTCAGAGAGAGACTCCATCCAGAATAAATACTCACACTAAAGCCTCTATCTACACACAATGGGGTCTGGCCCTCTAACACTGCTAAATTCATTAATTCTCAGATTTTATCACCAGACGGAGGCATTCTCGCTGCCGGCTCTAACCCCCCAGTACCATCAGCCACAGAAAATTCCCCCCTCCCTGGTTCTTGCTTTGAGCCTCCTTCTGCTGCCTGCACTTTGCTTTGATGTCTTGGTGCGAGCAGGGCTTCTGATGTGGCTTTGCACAGAAGCAAGTGAAGGAGCAACGGGGCCCTTGTTACTAAAGTGGGAGTCTGGGAGAAACCTGGAGCTCAGGGGGTGGCAAAGCAGGTCGCTGTCAGGGCTGAGGCAGGGGGTAGTAGGGGGGCCAGATGCTCCCTGGGGGTTTCATTCATGGTGTGGACTGGGTATGGGACGTATCCAAGTGAAAACCCTCAAGGTGGAGGTGGTAAGAAGCTCATCAGCTGCAGAAGATGGTGCCTGGAAGTCAGAGAGGACAAGGGATCCCAGGCAGTGGAGTGTAAGCAGGGTACAGGGAGGTCTAGAGGAACCTTGGCCACCTCCAAGCACGTTTGAAGGGGCAGCTCTTTCAGACAGGCTTTTTTTGAGGCCAGCTCCAGCCCATGGCTATGGTGTCAGCACAACATGCTGCTCTGTGCCCTCCCTTCTGGTGCCACTGGTGTTCCTCTGCCATCCAAGGCTGGCATCCAGCTCTTTTAACATTCACTGTACTTAACACTCAATGTCTGGCACCTTTTTTTGCAGGCTCAGGGCCAAGAATAGGCACCGTCCCAGCCTAACACCCTGGGGAACCTCAGCCAAGGTCCAGGGCAGAGCCTGTGCTCAGCCTGTGTGTCCCACGAGGTCTCTCTTCTGACACACCGAGTGTCACAGCGAGCAGCACACCCAGCCACGCTGGGGAGCAGAACTGGTGGGTGAGAAAGGTCCCTACAGCAAGGGTGACTCCAGGGTGCCTTGCGTTGACACCCCTCCCAGGGAGGTCTCTGTGGCCACCACCATCCATCGGTCCCCGCTGACCTCTCCGGCTTCGTGCAAAGCCACTGGCTCTCTCTGCTTCATCCTGCTAATCGCTCCGCTCTCCAATTACAGCCCTGTCAGCACTGGAAAACCCAAACCTCATCTTAGATTGCTAATTAGGCTCCGAGCCATCTATCTGCCTGCTCAGAGCTGTCAGTCCCGCCTGCCACGCGGCTCCGATCTTGTTTGAGGCAATAAGATATCAAGGGGGGGGACAAGCTTGTCTCTGGGTAGTACGGCGCAGGGGTTGACGTGAAGATATTAATTAATATCTGTGGATTGCTTTGGAGAGGGAAGAGCCTGCAGGGGGACATTAATTCCTAATTGTTATTAATTGGATTTTGCTGCTAGGTCAGGGACAGGTCACCCAGGCTGATGGTGTGTGTGTGTGTGTGTGATCTTGCTGCTCGCACCCAGAGCAGCAGTGAGACCTTCAGCCTTCTCGTGCAGAAGAGCTGCTGCTGTCTGAACCCAATGTGCTGCATCTGCTGGCCCGGGGGACCTGTGACCCTGTGCCCCTCGGGGGAAAAGGGGGTGGCTCCCAAACCACCCCCCATGGCATTGCATCAGGACCCAGCTAGCCGGTCCAGATAGGAGCAACCTGCCCCAAACGATGCAGCACAGCCTGGGTGACCTTAGGCAAGGGGTATTCGGTGCCTCAGTTTCCCTTCTGGACGTTAGCAGAGCCTGGAAGGGAGCTGGGTACATGCTGAGGCAACCTCAGCGGAGCTACTGGTGGCTCCTGCTGGAGCAGAAGCTGCTGCCACTGTGGAGACTCATGGGGCCCGTGCAGTTCCCAGCAGAACCATCATCTCCGCGCTCGGTGCGAAGGGGCTGCTCTAGAACAGCAGATTGCTTTCCTTTCCTGTGCAGCTGAACGCTCAGCAGAAGCTCTCCGGGGTTCTGGCAGCCCGAGAGAGGTCGCTGAGGTGTTCTTCACCGAAGAGCGTGGTTTTGCTGTAGCCTGTGTCAAAGCAGGGCTGGGAGGGCAGAGGGACACGGCCCATTGCTGGCCCAAGCGTGACCCACCGCTGTTTGGGGATGGTTGAGGTGTGCTTGGCTCCAGTCTGGCCAGGCTGGGACCTGCTGGGCACCATGTGGCACCTTACGGCAGCAGCGCTCTGGCAGGCGAAGCTCTTCAAGGACGGAGCTTTGACCTCTTCTCTCTACAAAGCCTGGGGAGGGATTCAAGTCACCAGCAAAGGGCAAAATGGATGAGAATCCGACCATCAGAGTTCCAGATCAGGATGCTTTGGATCTGTGTAAATCCATCTGCAGCTGCCCCCTTCCCCAGCTTATCCCCCTCGAGCTGGGGCTGACGGGAGCGGAAAAAACCTCTGCCTCTGTCAAAAGCATTGGCCATGTTGCGGTGAGACAAGACTTGGAGCTTGGCAAAAATGTTCTTAGGGTTTGTTGTGTTTTGGGGAACCTTTTTTTTTTTGTTGTTCTTTCTTCCTTCTGTAGCTCTTTCAGCTCATGTACAAAGCCTGCAAAGAGCCAGGGACTGCACTCCATCCATCCAGACCCCGCTCTAGCTGTACCTTGGTCCATGTTGCTGCTCAGTGCCAAGACCTCTCCCTGTGTCTGGAAGGGGAACAGGCCCAGTCAGTCTGGTGTAGGCTGGGATTAGGAGAAACACATCCAATTAACACTTGAGAGCCTGTTCAGGTAGGCAAACCATCCCAGCCCCTTCTGGCAGCAACCCAGCTACCCGTGCAAAACCACCGGGCCTGATGGCCACCAACTGTGGGCATCAATAAGAGGGGAGCCAACCCTGCTACACCTCACCTGCCCCATGCCTGGAGCTTGGGTGGTCTCAGCTTTCAGCAAAGAGACCCAGGAGGTGCTCAGCTCCTGCAGGACCAGCACCACAGGAGCCCCGGGCAGCGCTCAGGGCAGGGTTTTGCTGCCGGATCCCCTGTGCCATCTGGAGCAGTCACAACAAGGAAGCTATTCTCAGCTCCATTTCTACGTCTGCCTGACATCTCTCTTGCTGTCAAATCCAGCTTCTCAAGGCAGTAAATAGTTGTTTGGAAAAGAGCAAGTGGGTGCTGAGCTTGTCTCCGTGTCTGAATAAATCCTGCTAATGCTTTGGTAAGGCGCAGAGGATTGCTGGGTGTGCCAGCCAGAGCAGCCAGTGTTTATACGGCAAAAGGGCAAGGGGAGAACCATCTCCCCCCTTCCCAGAGCACTTCTGATGGTAAATGGCACTTGGGAAGGGAGATCAGGCACTAGGGACCAGCCTGGCTGGTGGGGAAGGAGGAGGTTGTGGTTCACTGTGTTGGCTCAGCGCAGGACGGCATCTGAGCCCAGCACCCTTGGGAGCTGGGAGCTTCTATCTGAAAAGTCTGAAGCCTTTCCTGCCTCCAGGCTCAGGTTTGAGTGTCCCAAGGGATCTCTAAGTGCACGTATTTTGGGGCACAGCTCTGCTAGTCAATCTGTCAGCACGGAGCTTTCCTCCAAGGGGTTTGGTCTTGCAGGGCAATAATCATAGAATAGTTTTGGTTGGAAGAGACCTTCAAGATCATCCAGTCCAAGCTCACTCCCAGCCCCACCAAACCCACTAAACCCTGTCCCTCAGCACAACATCTGCCCAGCTCTGAAACCCCTCCAGGGCTGGGGACTCCCCCACCTCCCTGGGCACCCATCCCAGTGCCTGACAACCCTTTCTGGAAAGAAATGCTTCCTGAGATCCAGCCTGAACCTCCCCTGGCTCAGCTCCAGGCCGTTGCCTCTTGCTCTGTCCCTTGTCCCCAGGGAGAACAGCCCAACTCCCGCCTTGCTACCTCTTCCCTGCAGGGAGCTGGAGAGGGCAAGAAGGTCTCCCCTCAGCCTTCTGCTCTCCAAGCTAAACAGCCCCAGATCCTTCAGCTTTTCCTCCACTTCAGAGAAGTGGAATTCAGCCTCGTCCGCCATCAGCGTTCATCTCCTGAGCAGAGAGGATCAGCCTGTGTCACCATGTCCCCCATCTCTGAGCCGAAGGAGAAAGCAGGCAGCTACTCTGCTAGAAATCTCTGTAGTCTGCAGACCAGCAGGTCCCCTCCTACCCCATCTGCCTCCCTGGTGAGCCCTGTGTCTCACAGCACCATCCTTCTGCTGCCTTCCACTCGCAATTGCCTTCCTCGGTTTTAGTTCCCCCAAACTCCCACAAAGGCACAATAATTCAGTAGTAGCTTTTCCAAAATAGCTCCCCAGGCAGACGGGGGGTTGATGGTTTTCCCTCGCTGCAGAGCCACCCAGGAGCTGCTCTGGAGAACGGATGGGACCCATCCAAGTCAGTGCTTCGCAAGTGCAATGGGAATGTCTGTGTTTGTAGACAAGCTTTTCTCCTGAAAAGAGGCTTTAGCCAGACCCAGCTGGCTGGGGCTCAGATCTCCTTCAGGACGTGTATTAATGTCTTCCCACTGACAGTTTACAAGGCTGTGACTTTAATAAGGTATTGGAAATCTGAGCGTGGTGTCAGGCTTATCATGTTTCCCCCTGCCTGCTCCCAGGATGCAAAGATGCTACAACCAAGAGTGTTGATTAAATTGCTAAATAGCAGCAGCCCTGTGACCCAGTGCAGGGCTGTGGGATGCTTCACTGTGGGGGATATTTGGGGGCAGGAGAGGATAGGTGGGTGAAAAAGAAAGCAAGGAACATCAGTTCCACAGCCCCACGCTGGACGAGCCCAGCTCCTCTGGGCTGGGAAACCCATCCTGTAAATGGGTACGTGGTCCACGGTCCAGCTTTGAGGGGTGGCATCTGCCAAGACGTGGACAAGCTGAGATCTGATCCACCTGCTGACATATCCAAGGAGGTACTGGGGCCTGGGGCAGTGGCTTGTTGCACATATAACCCTGCCCGTGCTCTGCTCTCTCCCCGTGCAGGCGTTTCTCCTCTGGGACAGCCCAGTTGCAGCCTCCATCCAAGAGCAGTACTGCGAGAGCCTGCCGCCTGTCAGCAACCACACGGGTGAGTGCCCTGCGTCCCCAGCCCACCCTCACCATCCCCAGGGAACCCCAGCAGCAGGCATGGCTGGAAGAGGGTCTGGGGGGGGGGGGGGTCTGGGCTGATCTGAAGCTGCCCAGCTCCTTTTTTTGGGAGAGGTGGGATGTGCTGAGGCTGCGTTGCCTTCTTGTAGGGTGACAGTTGAGGCAGGTAGAAGATGCAGAGCTCAGGAGAGCTAAAAATGGAAGAAATAAATGTTTTTTGGGTTGGTCTTGAGGGGGAGGTGGGCAAAGAGACATCTACCTAGTCCCTGCTCCCACGCTGCCTGTTCTCTGTCATGTCCAGGGACACCAGGATCATTGTCCCCCTATGTCCACCCCGCTTTGACATCCCCCTGCCTAGGGGTGACAACTGGGGGTTGTTCCTTTGTGCAAAGACCACCTCACCAGTGCAGTGTGGCCACCATGTTCTCAGGGCTCAGCCACTCTCTGTCCCCCAGCGCTCCCAGATGCCGTTGAGTGCTTTGGGAGGCCAACAGCCATGAGGAGCTTCTGTGGATGTGGCCATGGCCAGGGCTGGCTCATCCGAGCTGGGTGAGACCAGCAGGGTCCTGGGCAGCTCACTCCTACTCAACACTTCTACACAGGTTTGCATCCAACGAGGTCAGTCCCAAGGTGTGTTTGTGCCAAAACTGGTTTTTAGCCTCTATTCAAGGCGTGACTTGGATGTCACCTCTGCAGTGACAGGTCTGGTTCAGTGACAGGTTCTGGGGGGAGGAAAGTGGCTGAGGGAGAGGAGCTCACAGAGACGAGGAGGAAAGTCCTCCCTAGCTGAGGGATGCTGCAGAGCTTGCTTTTCCATGACTGAATGAAGATCAGAGCAGGCACCAAGCAATTGCCTGGCCTGCCTTGGTCTCTGAAGCTCAGAGCAGCCCTCTCCATCAGGGTGATGGATGGGCATGGAGTCCTGGCGCTGACGGATGGCTGCCCGCCACCCAGCTCCCATTAACAGCAGCATTAAAACCTCCTCCTTAAAAAATTACAGCTTGGCACTGGCTCATTCAGTGCCTGACCAAGCCAAGGACACCACGGCCCTATGAGGGGCATCCCCAGAGCTTCCCCAGCCCAAGAAATGGAGTCAGAAAGCTGAGGGATAGCAAGGCTGCCAGTCAAAATGGAAATGCGTGTGTGCCTCTGGCCTGGGCACAGTGCAGATGAGAAACCTGGGCATTGCTCGTGTGCTGTGCTCCATGAAGGTTTCACTACTCTGCTCAGCAGGGTGGCTGTCCTTGGCCATGTTAGGCTATGATAAATGGCATTTGTTTTCTGCTTACTCACCTCCTTTGGTGCAACATGTATTCAGCTCTGTGGGCTCTGACCCACCGAAACACCAGCCAGGCACAGCAGAGCCCTCTTGTGATGCACGGACCAGGCGCTGGCACAACCCAGAGCAGCAGGCACATCCCAGAGCTTCCTTGTGCCCAGCTCATGACCTTTGCCACCCGCTGCTGGAACCTCCTGAGCCCAGGGGAGAGGGAAGAAATTCTGCCATGGCTTTGCTGATGGTTATTCCCTGCAATGGCTGACACCCTCTAGAAGTGGCTGCTGCTTTCTGCAAGGATTGGGCTTTGCTCAGTAGGGATTCAGTCACATAAATCCAAGCAGGATTTAGTGCACCTCAGTGTCCATCGCCCTGGGACGGGGGAATGTAACATATCTGGCTTCCGATTTGCACGATCTCCAGGTCCTTGATGCATCCAGCCTGTCATCCCTGAGAAACTCATTAATTTGGGATGGGGCTGGTACGTATAAGGGCTGCTTCCAGCTCAAGGACATGGCTTAGAATGAGATGAAGAGATGAAACTAATTGTCTTATGTCTGCTGGTAAGTGGAGCTCAACGCCAGTCCTCATCCTTGGGGTCCATTTAAGCCCTGCCTGAGTCAGGCAGCGATTCCTAGGGAGGAATATTTACAAAACTGGGGACTTTGTTTTGAGGCTATTTAACATGGAGAGTTGTTAGAATGACACTAATGAGAATCGCAATGAGGCCGTGAGACTTAATTTGTTAATGTCTACATAACCCTTGGGAAATGGCACATGCTGGGAACATGCAGCCCAGTGGTCCCCAAGCGTGCGGCTGGGCAGGGTATCAGCTGGATGCACGGAGGGGCCCTGCCTCATGCCTGTCTGCAGCATCCATCCTCCAAAAAGCAGCCCAGTGTGGGCTCTCCTTCTCCCTCGGGTCACCATCCCCTTCATTATTTAATCTCGAGCTTTTTAATGAGGATGCACTGACAGACTGTGGTATCACTGGGGTGCCAGCCCTTTCTGAGGTGCACGCACTGAGCTGCTAAGGGCTCTGCTCACAGAGACAGACCCGAGGTGATGCTCAGCAGGCTCATGGGGTGCAGGCGTCGCAAGCAAACGTTCATCCCAGGAAGCAAGAGCAGCTGAGCCTCACAGAGCTCCTTTGTGCTGCTGTCTTATCAGCATCGATTGACTCATCTTCCTCTAAGCATGCTGTCCCCAGTGCAGGGCAGTGTCCCTTGGCATTCAGGCTCCCTGCATGGGCACAATGGTCCAAGCTGGTATTTTAGGTATGCCCCTGATTCTGGCCAGTACTGGGACACACGGGCATCCATGCACAGTTGGCCACTCCATCAGAAAGGCTCCTTTCCTCAGTAGCAGTGAATATTTTCTGCTTAGATCAGGCTGGACTTGAGGTCAGCATGGCACTTTAGGGAAGTCATCTCAGCTGCCCCCCAAAAACATCTGGAAGCCAAGAAATTCCCAGACCAGTCTCAAAAAGGAGCACGGCAAGTCTCAGCATCCCTCACCCTGGGTGGATAGCTGCCTGTCCCAAGGGCCCCCTGCCTACAGATTGCCTCAGACCACAAATCTGTCTTCCTGATGATTTCAGCTCCCCTGGGGTCTGCGCGCAGCTGCTTCTTGCCTTGCCCTGTCACGAAGCCCATCAGGGAGGGACAAGGTCATTTCACCCATCAGAGCAAAGCATCCCGCTGCAGCCTCAGGACCACTTCCCGCTGCGGCACCTCGCTGGGGAAGGAAGGGGGAACCTGAGCAGATGGGAAAAACCTCTTCTTAATTAATACAGGAGGCTTTTCCAAAGCAGCCCAGCAGAAAGCACTTGAGCAGAGCGAGCTCAGAGCGCTCGCGGGGTTGTTTTGCTGTTAGTAGCATTCAAGGCTGGATCAACTCAAGGAGTTGTCACCCATTTGCTAATAGCCCCGTCTGGTCCTGGCTGCCTGATTCACTCATTTAAGCTGTTAAACTGTTAGCACAATAAATTCTTATACTCAATCCTTTATGTGTGCTCAGGAGAGACAGGGGAGCCCACCCGATTCCCTCCCAGGGAAGAAATGTTTCCTGCCACTGCAAGTTCACCTAAAATGAAGGGAAGTTGAACCAAAGCTAGGCAGAATTGAATAGAAACATCTTTTTTTCACACTGGAGGGTTTTTTTTTCAAGGAGGGGACAGGAGCATAGCTTTGCACTAAAAGCAAATCAAATTGGTCCAGATGTAGCAAAAGCCTGTGTCTGAGAAACGCAGGACATCAGTGAGTGATGAGAGCATTTCCTCCACGGGTGCTTTATCAGACAGGTTCAGGAACACGTTTCACACCCGGTGGTGGTTTGACCAAGAGACTTTCCACCCGTTCCAGCTCAGCTCCCCAAACCTCTGCCCCAGCAGCCCCTTCTCCTGCCGCTGCCGTTTCGTTCGCTCACTGACTCCCCTGGGGAGAAACTGGAATTTAAATTCATAAAGGTCAAATTAGCAACATTAGTGCCTCCTTTTCGCTTCAGCCTCCTTGGCATCTCTCCCACCGAGGCAGAAGTATTAATAAAGGAGCTGAGCAGGGGCTAAAGTGTCAGCAGTGGAACCTGGCAGGGACTTAGCACCAAGGGAGAGCAGTGATACCGGGGCAGGTTTGGGAACCAAAAGATGTGAACACACCTATGTGGAAAATCACAACTGTTTAAGTGTATACTAGTATCAATAAAGCCATTCTGCTCCATCATTTAGGAGACAGGGGTGGCAATAGAAACTTGCTTATACTCATAGATTTTTACTGTAGTGGAGGAGGGAAGAAGGTGATGAGGTTTTCTGGTAGGAAATAGTCTCCTGGTGCCATCTCAGCATGAGCAGCAGCTACAACAGTTAAGCTGTACTTTGGACTGGAGGCAGTAAAATCATTGCCAGCTACTCTGGTTGTAGCCAAACGAGGAGTCTTTGCTAGGAAAACTCTGCCAGCGAGGGACTATGCTGCTTTGCTCACCCACCAGCAAAGCCCAGCCGACACCAGGGAATACACCACTTGCTGCTACCCTTGCTAACAGCACAACTCCAACCACTCTACAGGTCATATCAGAACGAGATATGTCCCAAACCCAACCAACTACATTATATATTCAATAAACGTATATGCTCCAGAGAAGCTGTACCTGGATGTGTCTTTAAGTGATGACATTGAGCAGATGCATCAAATACCAGTGGCAGAAGCTGGGTCCAATGCCTCCTTTTTATCCTTCTCCACAATAGAAGTGAAGACCCAAGGGGACAGTCAATGATGGTGAATAGCAACAAGCTGAAGAACATTCATTACAAGGCACTTTGCTATCTTAATGCTTAATTAGCCGGTGTAATTGTTTTAGATCAAGGATCGTGGAATTTGAATGCTTGGGAGGATTGATTGGGGGATTTTTTTAAGGGCTGGACTCTTACAAAGAGAAATAGAAACACCCAATGCACTGAAAGCACTGCTGGAGGTGTGGGAGGGAGGATCTAAGTGTTTTGAGTACCCAACCTTGACTCGGAGGGAAGGCAAGCAGCTCCACCAGCCCCAATTTCAACCCTGTATTAACATGAGCTGTCCCCCAGTGCCATTTCCCTCCGTGACTCCAAGTGGTGCTCAAGCATTTCACACCTTAGTGGCTCCACATCGGGGATGGAGCCCCCCATCACATCAGCACCTTGAGCTAAGAACATCCGCCCAAAGGCCTTTGCTTTGGGGCAGTAAGGTGTGAAACGGCTCCTTGTGCCCCACCAGCGTGGGGGAGCTGCCTGGGAAGGACAAACCTTCTGAGTGCTGGCTGCAGTAGCTATATTTTGATGAGATGTAGAGATGATTTGGTGGTTACCAAATGCAGCAGGGACACCCCCGGGGAGCCAGAGGCTTCAGCCTGTTCGAGAGGCAGCAGCAGCAACACAGTCACCGAGGACATCGGGGATGGGCAGAGATAATTGTGGTTGAGTAAGAGCTCAGGACAGGTAGAGATATGAGCTAACACCTTTCAGTGGTTACTCAGCCTCCTGAGACACCTCAGTTAAATTACTCTATCGCTCCCAACCACGGGAATGAGCCTGTGATTCAGATTCCCATTGTCTCTCCTGGCCCCTTTGCATTGCAGCCGTAGGGTCGCTGGGGGTGCAGCAGCAAGCTGGGGTGCTACGTTGGTGCCAAGCTTTGCCTGCTGCAAGAGAACGTGTTTACCAGCACAGTGGCATCAGCACAACCTTTGCTTTGCTCCTCGTCGTACCATCTTAGCAATGGTTGGATGGTACAAGAACGCCTCAGACCTCCTGGCATCGGCTCGAGCACCGTGGCCGCACGTCTCACGGTGCTGGCTCAGGATAAACACGCTCCATCCTCCTTAAGTTTGCTCAAAATCTTTTGGCAGATTAAGCTGGGAGTGGAGAGCTTTACGCTGCCAGGCTTCACGCGCTGCCTGGCTTTAGCTTGGAGCCATCTCAGGTGCCTCTGCAAGTGGTGGAGGCAGGCTGGAGAAGGATGGTTTATATAGACAGGGAGGGTATCGTTACAGTTATCCTGAGACAGTTATTGTGATGTAGTTGTCTCAGTGTAGGTCCCTTTTTTTTCACTTCAGAAGAAGGGAGTTGCTTTACCTTGCTTCAAAGCTGCACAATCCAAAGGAAACGGGGTGAGAAGGGATTCGAGTGACTTCCCCCATGCCACATTCCCCATGTCAAAGCAGGACCAGCTCCTTCCTACCCCAAATGCCGCATTTTTGGGTGGGACGGAGCCAAGCCTGAGGGATTAGGTGTGGGTAGGAAATTCATTGACCCTTTGGGTTTTTTTTTTTGCTGTGAAGCTGCAAAGACCAAAACTATCTGTGCAGCCAGCAGTGCTGAGAACACTGGAGCAGACATCTGCAGAACCTGGGCGAATAATCCCCCTGCAAACACAGACGGGCTGCAGAGCAGATATGAAAGCATTTAGCACCGATACATATCATTTCCATGCTAAACACTGTTCTAAATGCTGGAAGCCCCTTGCCACCGGGGAGCAGCTGGAGCAGGCGGTCACGCTGAGAAGCCCTCACGGCACTCTTAGCCTTCACTGTTTTGCTTAACCCTTCCCCAGCAGAAGATTTTTATTCTTCTTTCTATGCTGGAGAGCACAGAAAGAGCAGCATCTGCTTTCTGCAGCTTTTCTTCGTCGAGCATTTCTCAGGCTGAGCCCAGAAGAAAAATATTACGGTCGTTCACTGGGTTAAAAGCTGGTGGGACAGACCTCAAAATGTTGCCTGCAGAGGTTCTGGGGTGAAGACAGCAGTGTGCAGGGTGAAGTCCCAGCAGCCTCCCACTGCCTGGCTGAGCCTGAGCTCTGCTCACCCTACTGCAGCCCCCAAGCCCGAATGTCACCCCACACCATGACCCCGAGCCATGGGATGAGGAGGAGGCTGAGCTCCTGGTGATGCTGCTCCACCTTCGCCCTGCATCCCTGCCACGGTGGGACTGCAAGACCCATCCACTCGGTTTGTGATCGGATGGGTGTCCATAGCGCTTGACTGGGAGGGCCAGGCAGCCTTAAGTCAAGTGCCTTGGAGAAATGTGGAGATATCAAATCCAGATTTGAGCAGATGTTCAATGGAACGAGGCCACCTTTGCCTGACCACATCATTGCCACGAATCTCTCTTGCTTTTGGTTATTAATGGCATTGCTGTGGTTTTGTTTCACTGGTGCTACCGCTCTCTGGATCTGCTGACTTGTGATTACTGAGTCTTCCCTCATGTCCCCCCCTGAGCACTCTGTGTCTGTGCCACAGCCCCTGGGAGGCAGGAGGGAAACTGAGGCATGAGGGGATGGAGAAAACGGAGTTTGTGCTCAGCCCCACCAGTCACAGGGAGGGGTTTTGATGACCGCATGAGCAGCTCTGGCCATTAATGCTGGGCAAGCTCCATTTTTCTATGCTGGGTTATTCCAAGCAAAGCTTTTCCTACTCCAGTTATTCAAGCAGCTGCTCAACTGGGTGGATTCCCAGGTGGCTAACAGGGAGAGCACTTGCAATTTGACTTTCTCCTTAGTTGGAGCAGTTACCAGTTGTCTTGTCTCCGCCTGGATGACTAGTATCATAAAATTTTAAATGGGGACTTCAGTTTCTGTGACCCTCTATTTTTCTGTCAGATTTGGGTCAAAACAACTAAGGAGTTCAACAAATACTAATGGATGCAGATGAGCACAGGCACGTACACTACACGTGATTAAATGCACCTCGTCTCCTAAGAAATACAGGCTTAAAACGGTTAACTTAAAGTGAAGGTTGCCACAGCAACCATACACATTAGCCAAGCTAAAAGCAAAGGTCATTGTTAAAATTAATTTCTCACTACAAGCTATGGAAGGCAGAAGGTAACGCTCACCACACTCTGATGCTTCCATGGCTCACAAGTTTTCCCTTGCAAAGATGTCTGCAGGAAAGTCTTCTTTTCTGCTCTGAAAACATCCCAAGAATCCAAGAAGCTGATTTTTCAGGTAAACAACGAAAACCAGCATTGCCCACAAAAAGCCTTCACCATGTTAATAACAGAGTATTTTGCTGGGATTTTTTTTTTGGTTGGGTCACTCTTCGCTCAGCTCTATCCATAGGAACTTTTGGGCAAGGCATCCCGCTAACGACCATCGAGTCTGGGTGGAAACGCTGTGTTCTCAGCCCTAGAACGCTGTGAGTCGGGGTGTTCTGCCTATGGAAATGGCAACGCCTCTCTCTGTGCCGGCAGCACAAACATCTCTGGTAGCCAGGAGAGGTTTGCACAGAGCTCTCTTCTTCCAGGGTCTGCTGCCCATCCATCTGTGCCTGTCATGGATTCTGTTATATGGGTATTGCAGCCGTTGTGCTTCCCACTTCACTTTGAGATGTAGCTGGGACGTATTTAGCTACAGTACATGTTGTTCTAAATATACACAAATTACACATAAAAAAGCTCGCAATCTGGCCTACCTAATGCCTACGTTAGCACGCTTGTGTAGCTGGGAAAAGCACACCAGTCCTGCTTGAAAGCTGAAATAGCAGCAGCAGACTTGGAGTTTTCTTCCTGGGAAAGGCTGGAAGAGACCAACGGGGACGGCTGGGAAGGAGATCTTGCAGCCAGGAGGTATGAGAGGGATGGAGGGGCTCTGAGGAGAGTCCATCCCACCAGCATCAGGCTGGAGTCACCACTGGGAAAGAGAAAACCTGGCTTATTGCTGGCTGTTGTGGGGCTGGATGGCAAAGTCATGGTTGAAGAAAGGAGTGGGGCTGGAAGACAAGAGCTGGGGAACCCCAAGCTGAATTGGGAAGCCAGGTCAGAAAACCAGGCTTGTGCCAAAGCTGGGCTTAACCCAGCTGTTCGGATGAGACCACAGCAATAGTCATGGCCAGGATGGATCAACCAGCCATCGGGGAGTCTTCACACAGACCTCGTTTGATGTCTGCCATGAGGCTCTTCCCAGGACTCAGCTTGCAGCAAACCATCAGCTCAGACAGGACGGCAGCCCCAGCTCTCCAGGCAAACCCTGACCCTTCAACACCCTGGAAGTGTCCCACAGACCTCCAGTGACCCCTCTACCCTTTTTTCCCCTGCAGGTCCCCAGTGCAACGCCTCGGTAGACCTGATCGGCACGTGTTGGCCGCGGAGCGCGGTGGGGCAGCTGGTAGCTCGCCCCTGCCCGGAATATTTCTACGGCGTGCGGTACAACACCACGAGTAAGATGAGCAGCTGGTGGGGACACGGTGGACAAGGGATGGGGTGGTTCAGAGAGCCACGTGCGCCAGGGACTGTGGGTGCACAAGTGAGAACGCATCGCTGGGTACGGGGCTCGTTGGGAGCCTCTGTGCGATCCGTCAACCAAAAAAACCCCTCACATTTCAGGGAGGGTGGTTTCACAGCAGCAGCTTTATAAGCAGCTCCTCCTGGACGTGCCCCTGTAACAGGGCAGAGGGCTTGTGTCCCCATGCTGCGGGCAGGGGAAGAGGAGTGAGCCAGCCCTGCTGATGGAGGTGGCACAGAGGTCTGCGAGCCCAGCTGAGCAAGGGCTGGGAGACCTTGTGGCTCATCCCCTCCTGGCATGGGTGACTGCGTTGTCACTGCTGATGACGTGCTGGGAGCAGGGGACGAAGCAAAAACACTTGAAAAGTGCCCAAAGCCATTTCCTAGCACACGGCTGAGCTTCTGACCACTCAAGCGCTGCTTTTGGTGAAAGAAGCATCTTGTGTCCTACAGAAAACACCCATTTTTCCAGCCCACACCTTCGTGCTGCAGTGGAAGACCCCATGCATCCCGCTCCTGCTTTGCAGTGCCTCTCGTGCCGTTGCGGGAGCCTCTTCACATTAATCCAGACTTGTGCCTGCCTAAGGAGCCATCCCCATCCCCATCCCTGTCCCAACCCATCGCCCTGATGAGCCTCACGGTCTCCCCTCTCCCAGTGCTGGGATCACCCAGGTGCTGAAGCTAATGGGAGACCACTCTGGGGCTGTTGTGGCCATTCCTTCCCAGTTAGCCTTGATGCTCACTGGCCTTGTTGGGAGACAAAGAAAGCTCCTAACGCAAAAAAAACTTCATGCTGCCATTGCAGCACTGCTCCTGGGGTGGCACATGATTGCTCGAGCAAACGGTGCAGAGGAGGGGAAAAGGACAGTTGGGCTGGTGCTGCTCTCATTGCATCTTGGTGGTGGCAGACATCGGGGTCCCCCAGTGCTGAGTGGCAGAGCTGGTGCAGACCCACTAGGACCTTTTTGATCAGGGCTGAAATGCAGTTCCAAGGATTTTGCTTCCGCAATTGCAACCAAGGCAGCATCCGAGCTGGCCTCAAAGCAAAAGATGCCACTGGCTTGATGCCAGCGCCCCCTGCATCAGTGACATCACCAGGTCACCTCTTTGTGCCCATCACCACACCATTAACCCCCTGACATGCACCTTCTCTTTCAGATAATGGCTACAGAGAGTGCCTCGCTAATGGGAGCTGGGCAGCGCGGGTCAACTATTCCCAGTGCCAGGAGATCCTCAGCGAAGAGGTAGGACCTTGGTAGTCCCTTGGCCAGGCTCTTGGCAGTCCCTTGGCCAGGCTCTTGGCAGAAGGGTGAGGGACAGATAGATGAAGGGCAACAAGATCCAGGTCAGGAACGGCCCAGGGGAGCTGTGGGCTGGGCGTGCAGCAGCAGACCAGATAGAAGGTCACATGCAGCAGATATGACCCCCTTCTCAATCTGCATTTTCATTCCCCAACAAAAATAATGCCAGTCCTGTTCCTTGCCCTGGTAAAAATCCCAGAGGAGAGCATGGGGTCTGCTGGCCCCAGAGCTGCTGGGTGCAGGTCAGCATGCCCTCCAGGCATGTCACCCTCCTCCAGCTCCCTTCTGACAGGAGCACTCACTGCAAACCCCATCCCTCCCTGCTGGCAGTGAAATAGAGGAGATGTTTAGGAAGCAGAAAGGGATAAAAAAAAATATGGGAACCATGAATTGCAAGCCCCTGAGTAGGTCAAGCCACCCCTCAGAGCAAAGGAGAAGAGATACAAGCTGTTCATTTGCAGCTGATACCACCTCTGGTATTTAAGATGTTGATATCTCTTGTCAGGAATGGTTTTCTCACACAGTTAATTGCTAATTCACAGGTTGGATGAGTGCCTAACAGCAGGAGGATCAATTAATTTAATTATCACTCACACCTTCCCAAGATCCCTTGCTCCCTCTGCCCAAATTCATCCCAGCCTCTCAGCTGCCCCCGGAGCAAGGGGGAATGAGCTGAGACATCAGATGTCACATTGCCATTGAGCTTGGATGAGTTCCAGCAGGATTTCTCCAGAGGATGAGTTGGGGATGTCCTAGCACTGAGTAGGGGTGATGTAGGGGAGGCAACTGTGATCTGGGTAGGAGGTACTCCTGGTAGGAATAGGATGTGAAATGCCTGAGCCCTTGGCAGGGCCAGGTTGGTTGCCTCTCCTGCCCATGTTAGCCCCATCCAACCAGCCCCATCTCCCCTGTCCTGCACCAAGTGGCTCTAGTTGCTTTTTTAAAAAAGGGGCTCCAAATTCATGGTGCAGCTCTTGGAGATGATGAGGTGGAGGAGGTGGGTTTGTGGTGGTGCCTAGGGCTGCTGCTGACCCTCTTCCCATCTCCCCCCACCAGAAGAAGAGCAAGCTGCACTATCACATTGCTGTCATCATCAACTACCTGGGGCACTGTGTCTCCCTGGGGGCCCTCCTCGTGGCCTTTGTTCTCTTCATGCGCCTACGGTGAGTGCCCCGACCTGCTGTTGTGTTTCTGCTGGGGGGACAAGCCCAGAGGGGTCACCTCACAGCCCTCAAGCTGGGGACAGACCCAGCCCCTCTGTTTTGCTACATCCTCCCCCAGGACCATTGCTTTCCAATCTGGAAGGATCATGCCTCTCTCAGCGTTATCTTCCTCCTCTTGCTCTTTTAAAGCACTCAGTTATGGAGGCTGAGGGTCCTCCTTGGTGCCTTCCACCTCCTGGCCTTGGTCCTGCCCATCTCAGCCAGGGCACATCCCCAGCAGCTCACCCTTGGGATCCCAACAAAGACATTCAGCTCCACAAACACCCCAGTCCCCCAGCCCACGTGTGGCTCGTCTCCAGACACCTACCGTGTGCTCTGATGGTCCCTTGTCCCCTCACCTCTCCAGGAGCATCCGGTGCCTGAGGAACATCATCCACTGGAACCTGATCACAGCCTTCATCTTACGCAACGCCACGTGGTTTGTGGTGCAGCTCACGATGAACCCAGAGGTGCACGAGAGCAACGTGGTAGGTGCAGCTCTGCGGGGCAGCCAGGCTGAGCTCAGCCCTCGAGCAGCTGAGGTGTGGGGGGATCTTAAAACTCTTAAAGATGAGGCCACAAAAGCAGCTTGAGGGGCTAAATAGGCTTCCTTGGTGGTTGGAGGACAGCTCGGGCTTATGAGGAATATGGGTTCAACTGCTCTGCTGGGGTCTGTGTTGCTCTGTGCAATAGTTTCACTATAATAGTTTCACCTTCCACATCTCCTTCGAATCCTCGTGGCAGGTCTGGTGCCGATTGGTCACCGCCGCCTACAATTACTTCCACGTCACCAATTTCTTCTGGATGTTTGGCGAGGGCTGCTACCTGCACACGGCCATCGTGCTCACCTACTCCACGGATAAGCTCCGCAAGTGGATGTTCATCTGCATCGGCTGGTGTGAGTACCAGGATTTCCCCTTCACCCCCTGGGTACCAAGGGGTTTAGTGGTGGGTGATGCCCACCTCCATCCTCTGCTCCAGCTCTTCTTGCGCCCGAATAGCTACAAAAAGGCTTGCCTGGAGCAGGAGGATGGGATTTGCATGGCCATATAGTCTCACTCGGTGATTTGGTTGGTTGGTTGTTTTTTTTTTTTTAAATCCCTGTTCCAACATGATTTTGTGGCAACGCTGCACCCCTGAGACTCACCTCTGTGCTCCTCTGCAGGTATCCCCTTTCCCATCATCATCGCCTGGGCCATCGGGAAGCTCTACTACGACAACGAGAAGTGAGCCTGCTTGCTCTCATCTCCCGGTCTCATTTCTATCCCAACTCCCTGCAGATCAGTTGTGGCAGGCACAGATCCTGCCTGGAAGGGCTGACATAAGGCAGGGTACACGGAAAGGGTGGGAGGGATAAAAAAGAGAGTATTCTTCCATATTTTTTCCTTTCATCCCACCTTTGGGCTCTGCAGCAGGAGCCCTCCCTGCAGCCACTGCCTGCTGCATTTTGGTCTTCAAAAGACAAATGAGACTTTTTGTTAAGTGGGGGGGGGTGGAAGATGAGATTAAACCAGAGCTCCTGCAATGTGTTTGCTAAATGGAGCTGGGATTTAATCTACCAGCAGATATATGAACCACCACCTGAGCCAGTTTCACAGAGACTTGCTAATGGAGGGCTTAACAGGCACCCGAGAGTTCATCACCAAGGGGCTGGGAAGTTAAAAGGAGCACATTTAGATGAATGGCAGCTTGTCTTGTTTTTCAGTGCTAGTTTTACCCCCCTGACTCCATCAGCCCTGTGCTACCCACGCAGGCACAGCACCAGTAGAATCAAACCCAAGGAGGTGCTCCCAGGACAGGGCTCCCATGGGGTTTGCTGGGGACAGAGCCAACCCAGACCTGGGTGTGTGTAAGGTTGTCCCTGCTTGTCCTACAATAACCTGTCCCCACATTCATATGGAGCCTGTAAGCACTCCCACAACCCCCCTCCCCATGCACCTCTATATGCTGGCTTCCCAGGGGAGCTACAGCAGTTACTGTAGTGCTTTCACCCTATGGACAGTGACCTACAGAGAGGTGCAAGGACAGGAGGCAATCCAGGTCACTCCTGCTTGTCTCTGACACTGCTCGTCCTTGCCTTGCAGGTGCTGGTTTGGGAAGCGAGCAGGAGTTTATACCGACTATATTTACCAAGGCCCCATGATCCTGGTGCTTCTGGTAAGAGCAAAGTGACCTCTCTTGCTAAATACACGTGGGATGAGGCTGCTCCTGAACAGGGTCTCGCCCTCTCCTTCAGCATCACCCCGCTGCAGCTGGCTGTGCTGCTCTCACAGCCCTGCAAGCCCAGCTCCTTGCACCCAGACTGTGCCTTGAGCACATTCAGGCACCTAATCCCCAGGAAGAAATAGTGTGCACGGATCCTGCTGGCCTGGGATGGGCTAGGGAGTGTGGACACCTCGCTCTGATAGGGGCGCTCCCATCAGCAGCCTCCCACATGCATGGGTGAGTTCCTCCATCCCTGCCCTGGAACGATTTGGGTGCAGGTGGGTGCTTTGCCAAGCATTCAAAGAAGCCCAGGGACCTCAACTCCATTCCCTTGTCCACGTCACTTTGCTCCTGGCCCTTGGCTGAGCAGCAACGCTTGAACCAGGGATCATATAGAACATAATTTCTATGATAACTTGCTGGGGCTTTGCTCTTTTGGGAAGGGAGAAAGAAAAGCAACGGTGGCAAGTGCTAAGCAGCAGTGCTGGTGGTCCAGCCTGTGTTTGTAGGAGGAAAGCCACGCAGGAGGTCCTGCAGCTTTTCCTCCCTCCTCGCCCAAAAGAGAGAAATGATGCTGGTTTTCTCGCTGCTGAGAAAACCCAAGGGAATGCTAATCACCAGGACCAAGTGGCCTTGCTGAATAATTGAGCCTGCTTCTCATTTCCCAGCCCGTCAGGTAGCCAGGCCACTTGTAACTTGTGTCAATTGTGCTCAGCTCCCAGTGCCACCTTCCCATGCTCTCATTAGCAGTTGGGCAGCTGGGAGAGCAGCCAAGTGGCTCCATGCTGTGATGGCAGCTGCTCTCCCAAAGTCCCTTCAGCCACCTTATCTTCCTCCTCCCCTTCCCACTTTTTCACTTCAGCCCTTTCTCTAACGCTCACCCTTCCTTGCCAGTCTCCTGGTGTGCTCTGCTCCCTCGAACAAACTCCTCAAGCTGATGGCTAAAGTGCTCCAAAGCCAATAAATGCAGATGTCCTGTTCCAGTGCACAGAAGGCAACAGGCCAGGTTCAGGAGGAAACATTCCCATTTCCCCTGGCATGGCCCGTTGCCTCCACTGAGGAAATGGGAGGAAACGTTGGGGAGGAGATGCTAACCAGGTGCCCTTTTCCTTCCAGATCAACTTCATCTTTCTCTTCAACATCGTCCGAATCCTCATGACGAAGCTCCGAGCCTCAACCACGTCAGAGACGATCCAGTACAGGTAAGAGCCCAAGGAACCCTGCAGAAAGCAGACCTAGAAACTGCAGTAGTGTGGTTGGAGGGATAGGAACAGCCCCATCAGCCAAGCACCGAGGGGATGGAGAGACCTCTAAGAACACCTCAGATGCTTTTTGGAGACACGTGGCTGTTGCACTTGGGGGTGTTGCAAAATCCTGGCCAGTGAGAGCTTTGTGATGGAGACTGTGGATGGATGGATGGATGGATGGATGGATGGATGGATGGATGGATGGATGGATCTGCCGTTGAAGGGAGCAGCTGGGAGCTGAGTCTCTTTGCAAAAGCCTGCTTTTTGGTGGGACCCAATCAGCTCGCCTGCCTCGGAGCTGCAAATCCTGGCACAGAGGTGAGAATTAAATAGCTGCTTGACAGCAAAGCCAAGGCCAAAGGAGGAGTAATAAATCGATGCCACCCCAAACACCTCCTGGTGAAGCCGCAGGGAGAAGGCAGCACAAGGCAGGAAAATGGAACCCTTCCCTGCTGTGGAATATTTTGCAGGCAACTTGGGAGCTGCACGGTCAGCTCAGCTCACCGAAGTACCTGGAACAGGAGAAGGCACCTCGGTCTTCATCAGTATTTCTCTCTGGATCGTTTTCTGGGCAGGAATTGGGGAATCTCACTGTGTGCTGTGTCAAGAGAGGTGGGTTTGGGGTGGACATTTTTAATCTGTGAATGGAAGAATTCAGATGCCATCACTGGGAAATGCTAGCTTTCCTCAGCATGGAGCTGGGATGGGTGATTCAGCTTGGAGTGAGCAAAGATGAAGGTCACTGAAATAGGCTGGTTGCCCTCAGCCAGCAATTTTGAGAGACTTACAGTTTTCCAGTATTTTCCTGATTCTGTCCGGGAAGCTTTTTCACCTCTGTGCAGAAGAACATTTTCTTTTCCCAGAAACATTTTGTGCACCAGGAAAACCTGGGAGAGTTTGGTTGGTTATAAACTGTTCAGTCCTCCTTAAACCAGCCAAGGGACAGCCCTGGAGGGGTCCTGCTCACCTTAGATGATGGCTTTTGGTAAAAAGCTGATGGTTCCCCTGCTACCATGGCTGCTCCCCTGGAGATGCTGCATAGGTGCATGTCCTGTCCCATAGGTTGCCAGCCTGAAGATGCTTGTGCTCTGCCATGCTGTCTGCCAGTTTGTGGCTGTGGCTATCCTCCAGGTCAGCGATGCCTCACAGGTCCCACGCCCCATCCCTGCCCATCCCAGACCTGCCCGGGATGACTGTTTACAGCCAATGTTGGAATCTGGCTATTAACGGGATTTTTAAGCAAGGAGTGTTGACTTGGCATTGTTCTCATCCCCTAATCCAACTGAAGGAGATGCCAGGCCCCGGTCCTTCCTCTGCTATCAGCACTATTGCTTTGCACAAGCCACTCTTGTAATCTCATCAAGAAAAGATATCAAATTAATTAGCTGAGATAAGTTTTTCATAAACCCATGTTGAATTATTTTACCCTCCTTAATTCCTTTTTAATTGAGCCTTAGATCAGCCAAGCAATCATTTCATGCCAGCACAAGGTCAGGCCTCTGCTATCCACTGCCCTCTGTGGGATGGAGAAACCACAGAAGGTGCCCAGTGCTCAAAGCAGCCCAGTCACTTGGAGATCACACTGGAAAACGGCTCACTTCTGTTCCATCCTCTCCCTAGTACTGGTTTGCTCAGGCCCAGACAGACCAGTCCTGGCCATGCTGGTGCTGGGAGTGGGATGGTGAAAGTTCTTCTGCCCAGGGCTGTGCTGAAGCAGCTCAGGTCCATGTTTTCTCCCCAGGAAAGCTGTCAAGGCCACACTGGTGCTGCTGCCCTTGCTGGGAATCACCTACATGCTGTTCTTTGTCAACCCAGGGGAGGATGAGATCTCAAGGATTGTTTTCATCTACTTCAACTCCTTTCTGGAGTCCTTCCAGGTATGGTCCCCTTCCTTCCAGGTATGGTCCTCAGCACTAGCTTCCATCCCAGTCCCTCCCATCAAGGGATGTGGAGGAGCCCATCCTGGCAGGTGCCTCACCCCACTTCTGCTCCCTCCCAAAACCAGACATCCCCAAACACCAGGGCTGCTCCAAAGCCTCTGAGCCTGGGGTGTCTGCTGGACCCAGCTCCGTGGTGACTCTGCTGCTTGTCTCCTTCCAGGGCTTCTTCGTCTCTGTCTTCTACTGCTTCCTGAACAGTGAGGTGAGCACCAGGGGCTGGGGGTGCTTGGGGAGGCAGTGGTGGGATCTGCACCCTTCCTTGCAAGGAGATGCAAGCTCAGCCTGAGGCTCTACCCCTGCACAGGGCTTGGAGGGCACTGGCACCCAGTTCCCCAGCAGAAAGAATTTGCTGATGGAAGCTGGTGCTTTACCAGCAGCCCCAGGCTGTGCCCAGATGGGAATGGCTACTGTCAATCTCCTCCTCTGAAGGAGGAAAATCCACCCTGGAGAACAGATGCTCCAGGGGTGCACTTGTGTCATTTGGTGCAACAGAAGAGCCAAGGGTCCCCCTGTCCCTGGGAAATCCTTCCCCAGGGTGATCCCCACACACACGTGGGCACCCTGCACGTGAATGATGGTACCTCCTGGGAAAAGGGACTGGACCAGGGCTGGCTGGTGACCCGGGAGCATATCCCACCCTGCAATTCATGATCCTCCATCTCTTGAGCCCAGCTGGGCTGGCTGGGGCTTCCAGTGTTGACCCAACCCCAGCCATCTCCAGGGCCATCCTACGCCCCAGTCGATGAAAAAGCATTTCTCCACTACTGACCTGCCACCCAAAGCACTTGGGCTGCTGTAGGGTGGAATTAATGTTGAAGAAATGCCACTAGCATGAAGCAGGCAAGCCAGAAAACCCCTCTGACTGTCACCCATGCATCTCACACAGTGTCTAAGATGCTGCTTCTGCAGAGCCCCTGCTTAGATTTGTTTCTGCCTCTTGTTTCCCTTTTGCACTCGGGCATTGGCAGTTGGGTTCATCTCCACAGCTGCAAGGGCTGAGTTTCACCAGCATCCCATCCAACAAGGCTGGGTGCACTGGGAGGTGATGGGGACTCCCGGGACCCTCGCTGTCGCCAGAGAGCTGAGCAGGGGGTTTGGTAATATTTTTGGTTGAAAGGATGAGGATGGTGGGTGCACCTGGACAGCTGTGTGGTGACAATGTCCCTTCCTCTGTCTCCCACCCCCAGGTCCGATCCGCTGTACGGAAGCGGTGGCACCGCTGGCAGGACAAGCATTCCATCCGTGCCCGCGTGGCTCGGGCCATGTCCATCCCCACCTCCCCGACCCGTGTCAGCTTCCACAGCATCAAGCAGTCCACGGCCGTCTGAGCTGGGAGCGAGCTGCTCTACGGGATGGGGGAGCTGGTGTCCCTGCAGTGGGGGGACCCCTGACGTGACAGGGTCCTGCCTGCACCCCTCGGTCTTGCAGAGGGCACATAAACGGGCTGCAGCTCTGGGAAACCCTACGGAAGCTCCTGTCCCACTTGTAGGGGCAGACCTGTAGGAGAGGACAGCTGAGAAAGCTGCTGGGTCATGTCCCTAGCAGCAGCGTGACCTGCTGGGGTGGCAGGAGGAGCCCGGAGAGGTTGCGACAGCCTCCCTGCCTGCCTCCATCCTGGGCATGATGCCCCATGCCCTGTCACTGCCTCTCTTCAGTTTGTCACTGCTTTGAGGTGACAGGACACCAGGACGTTGCTGGGACTGTTCATGGAGCTAATCCCTTGGGAAGCTGGGTCAGCTTTCCAGTGGCTGCATGCTGGGATGCTGCTGGGTGGGGGGGATGAAGCTTGGGGTTGGGGGGGGGAAGCCCTTTGGGTTGACTGGGGAGGGATGCAGAGCTCTGGGCTGATGGCAGATGTTGCTTTATGTGGCTGTGTTTTTGTACCACTGAGGTTATTTGAACCCTTCCCCTGCCCTTTGCTAGGTCTCCGGGATGTCTTGTAGTTGCTGCTTGGTCTGACCAGGTCATTTCTCATCTCGACACCGAGAATCTAAGGGGAGCAATGGGGTGGGAGAGAGGAGGGAAGCATGCTGGTGAAGGGGATGGGTCCCAGGGACTCTGAATAGCCACACAAAGGAGACTTGGTCCAAAGGGCAGCGTCAGAGTTAGTTAATCCTGTGGTCCAGCCCAGCCCAGGTGGGTCTACAGGTCTTTGCAAAGACCCTGGACCTCAGCCCGACTCTGCGTCCTTGCTCGGGGAGTGGAAAGGGGAGGGAGCACTGCAGTGAAGAGGCAGCTGAGCTTCCTGAAGGCAGCTATCGTGGGCACATGCTGGGGCTTTGCTTCCCCTCTTCCCTACCCTGCTTCTACCCCTGCGGGTGGGCTCGGTGCCAAATCTGCTCCTTGCTCTTACGCAGGGGATGGGGCCAAGTCATTCCCACGCTGGGGTTAAGTGCCTTGAAGGAGCAGCAGCCTCCCTCCCCATGCTGGGGACCTCAGATCGTCTCCCGTGCAGCTACCAAGTCCCTGCTCCACCCCCGATGACCTGTTTCATGTGGTCACCAAAAGCAGCTGAGCAGAGAGGTCCGTGCAAGGTGGAGGGTTTTGCCCTGACCTCCTGGAGTCACGTTTTTCCTCACCCCATACGAGGTCTGGGGATGCTCAGGCAAGGGGTAGATGGGATGCCAGAGGGTTTATGGGCCGAATCTGCTCTCTGCATCCCACGGATATTGCAGAGTCTGGTGTGAGCTCTTTTACAATTCTGTGCCTCAGTTTCCCCACTATAGAGAACAGACATAAGTATTTCCTGCCCTGGGGAGATTTAGCATCTTTGGAATTGTTCTCTGTGATTTCCTCAGGATCCACCATCAGAAATGAATAAAATAGTTTTTTCTTTTTTTTTTTACCTTTAAAAGGCACATGTGGGCAAAAAACCTCCAGGTTCTTTCTTTAAACATTTGACAAGTTCAGTAGTTTAGAGCCAATACCTCCTACTTCCCTCCCACTGAGATTTCCTACCTGCACATCCCTGTGCAGGCAAACCCAGAAATACCCCATTGCTTCCAGTAACATGCTGGGCACAGCTCCCAGTGTGACGGAGTGACCACCACAAGAACCACACCCCTGCACAGGAGGCAGGTTTTGGTCCTTGTACAAGCCTGTCCATCACCAACAGTCCCAGAAAGTGCCCCTTATCCAATCGATGGGTGAGAAAAAGACCCCCCCAGAGTTACGCAGTGGGACAACTGGCAGCTCCCAGCTTTACAGACCCTTTCTGCTGATGCCCTACAAGGAGCAGACTTTGGCTGTCCCCACCACGGGGCAGTTTGATTTCTCTGCCGGGTGTTTTGGCAGGAGCTAATAATGATCTGCTGGCTACAGAGAAGGGGAAATGCCCCAGAGAGCTTTTTTTCATCACACGTACCAGTGAAGTTACTAAAAAGTGATGAGCTACGTTTCAATTTGGATTTTTCCAAAGCAGGGTCATTTTTGGTGGAGAAGAAGGTGGAAATTGAAAAACCAAAGACAGAGATGCGAACGGAAGCGCCTGTGTTCACACCACTGTTCTTTCCCTTCTCTTGGTGGTTTGCTCCCACTGACATGACTTTGCTTTCCGTAGCTGGAGAAGTGTGTGTATTCTCAGCCTTGATTGATTAAAATGACATCGATTTTCTCTCACAAGGACTTTTGGGGCATGTTCATCTTTTGGAAAAGACAACCCCAGCACGGCCCCCTCCCCACTTTCCGTGGGAGCATCCTCGTGCTGCAGTGGGCTCAGCATCCCACTGGCCATCGAGGCACTTGGGGCAGCTGGTGGCTTTTCTATCTCAAATCCACACGCCCATAGCATGGAAGTGGGATACTGACTCCCCATATCAACACCATCTCATCTTAAAGGGCGTGAGGAGCACCCTGTGTGGTTTCTCCACTGGGGCTGGAAACTCCTCCAAGTTTTCTGTGACGCTCCCTCTTGCCAGCTGAGCCAAGACAGAATAAAACTGTAATGTGCTTCCCAGCAGGAGGGAGCGCCAATTAAACTCGGATTTCGTTTCATACATCAATGTTTACGAGTGAAATTCAGACACAAACATCTCTCTGGTCAAGCTCTTCCGTTGCAGAATTAATTTGTTCGTCACGGAGAGCCTTGGAGAGCGCTGTAATTCGGTAAGCACCAGGCACATAAATAATAATTACGGGTTCCTGCTGATTACATGATTGTATTTAAAGTTATCAAGTAATTCCAAGATTAATGACCTGCCAATCCTGTGCTTTTGATGAGGTTGTAGCCTCTTGGGATAATCCTGCATTAACCCTTGATATCACTCTGGCACCTCTCAGGGCTGGGAGAGGCAAAGTGGGACCCTGAGGATGGGACCCTGTGGTGCCACGGGACATCCCAGGCTGGGAGCGAGGTGGAGTCATGGGAGCCTCTCCAGAACACAGGGGTGGAGTTTAGTTTAGCTTCTTTATTTGATGAACACATGAAAACCCACCGTGGAGGTTGTCTCTCTCCCTGGAGTCACTCCTCAGCTTCAGCCATACCACCTGTGGTCACAGCCTGGGGGTCCTGCCTGCCCTGAGCTACATCCTCGGCAAACCGAGAACTGCCAAAGGAGGAAACCGGAGCCTGAATGGAGGGAGTGGAAAACTCCTGATCCTGATCCTCTGCGGAGAAGCTGAGCCTTTATCCCACCTTCCAGCCAGGCTGCCCTGGGCAAACATCCGTGCTGCCAGAGCCAGGATCTCCCAGTTCCTGCTCCACCACCATGGACATGATGCGTTGTCCATCAGCCAGAGGGTTTATAGGTTGTATTTAAAGTCAAGATGGACTATCAATCCCTTTCCTCCACCCTGGCTCAGACACCGCATTTCTGGCTGGCTGGCCACAGCTTTGGGCCATTCCTGGATGTTTAACCCTCTGTACCTTCCCAGGCTGGCAACAATCCTGGAAAGGGTGGGAGGGCGGGTGAGGAAATCTCGTGATGCTTATAGCCCGATGGGCTCATTTGTGTCTTTCAGCACCATCTGCCCCAAGATGCCTCTCTCCTGTGACGTGTCATCCTTCCAGCGCTGCCTAACTCCCAAATAAATATTTCATCCTTTAATTCTGATGCCCTCTCTCGCTTCTGTCCCCCCCCAGCACGAGCCTTCCGCTGACATTCGTCACTACAGTCACAGTTAAAAGGCTTTCAAAAGTGCGTAGTGGTGTGAGACTGGCAGCTCTGCAACCCTCATGAAATTTTCAAAGGGCTGTATTTTTCCAGTTTGGAGGAAATCTAAAGATCAGAGACACGAGTGCATCTCCCACGGGTCCTGCCGGAGAGCCTGTCTGCTCAGCCCTGAAGAAAAGGCTTTTCTGGCTGCTCCCCAAGGAGCTCCAGGTCCACGCCAAAGGCAGCAGAGGTGGATGTGTGCTGGAGATGGGCATCTGCAAGGAGCAGCGATGGGTCAGTCCCATGACCAACCATGCTCATGGCTCTGGATCTATCCATGGTGGCCACCCGCATCCGAGTCCATCCTCCCTCTCAGCTGTGCTCCCATGGGGATGTGCACCAAGGCTTGTCCAGGTTTTCCCGGTTCATTTGGAAATAGTTTGGCCCCTTTCAGACCCCTACAAGCCTGCTCCCACCAGCACCAGCAGAGCCCCTGTAAGCACCACGGCCAAGCTCCCCTGCCCTGCTCTCCTCCCCTCCCTGTCAGGAAGAAGTTTCCATGGGAAACCATTGCTTTTAGGCTGCTCAAATCTGCTGCTGATCCTCCTGCTAGTAGGGGAAGACGAGGCACAGATTTGCACCGTGTTGCACAGGGAGACGTCAGGTTCTGCCTGCTGAGCACCATCCTGCCAAACACCTCTGGGGCAGAGCATCCTCCAGCCTCAGTCATCCAGGCCTGAGACCTGCTTCAGGAGACATCAGCGTGATGGGAGGCTCAGGACCCTCCTCAGCAGCCCACAGCCTCCTTCTGCCCCAGAGGAAGCAGCCCCAGTGAGACGTGCCCCATCCTGACCTGCCCAAGGATCCCTCAAACACGACTGTCTTCTTCTCTGACAGCAGCATCCATTTCCAGCCAGCCTGTTGATATACCGAGCTGCCCTTCCCAACTCTCACAGCAGAAGACCTTAGTTTTGGGTGTAGCAGGAGAAGGGGCACCACTTCCCTCGCTCAACGCTGCGCTCACAGGGACCGATGCCCAAACATGCCAATGGCAAGCGCTTGAGATCCAGAGGTCCATCTCCTCTCATGGTGCTTGGCTGCTTCATGTGCTGCCTCCCCGTTTTTGTCTCGAGGCAAATAACAAACACTGGGTCCTCACCTGCCCTTTTCAGCACGTGGTGTTGGTGACACGACCGTCACAGCTCAGCCAGCACAAAGTCTTTGGGGTTCATCTGCAGAGTGTGGCTGAGCTCCAGTCACAAGGTGTCAGGGCTTGTCGCTCAGTCCCAAAGCATCATCTCCAACTGCCAGAAACCATTATCATCTCTCTGCTTCCAGAAGGACTTCAGCTTTGCTTGGGATGAAACCAGCCTTTGGGAGAGCAGATGATCCAGCTGTGTTGTGACTGAAAGGGTCTTGTATACTGTGCTAACAGCTCCAGGGGTGTCAAGGAAGGTCTTGGAGGCTGGATGAGGTCCTTCTCGCAGGAGCATGACTTCAGCAGGGGGTGCTGCAGAGTCCAAGGAGCCTCTAAAGCAGCATCCCATGGGTATGTGGAATGCTGGACAAAAAGAAGAGCCTTGGCTTAAGCGCTTGCAGAATTCCTGATTGCAGAGGGGTTGTGGGCACAGCAGGAGCCAGAGATCCAGAAGGACACAAGCAAGGAAAACCAGAGCCCGAGGAGCACGTGTAAATAAAATAAGCTGCAAACACACAAGTAGGATCTGTGCACAAGGGAGGAGAAATCAGCGTGACTGTGCCTGCTGGTGCGAAAGGAAAATATAATGAGATTTTCAGGAAAAGCCTTGGATTATAGGCTAGAATTATTATATCCTTGTTGAATTTTGACCAGTGCTGCATCGCTAACCCGAAGCCACGGTAATAGAAATGCTTATGATTCTGATGAAAACGATTTGGGTGGCTAATGGGAGCTATATTTTAATGCATTATTACGGTTAAGCTGTACTTAGAGACCACAGATTAACTAAGGAGATAAAATAGCCTTTTTTTTTTTTCCTCAACAGGGAATGGCTCATTCCACAGAGCTTTCCACACAGGGATCGTTCTGGCTGCTGCCTCTGTGCACCAGGCAGTGCTGGGGGAAATTCATCCAATTACTAGTGATAAAAAAAAAATTAAATTGCAAGCTGAAACCCAGCAAGTTCCCATGTGGTGACAGGGAGATGGGCAGAGCCACTGGCAGCTTCTCACCTGCATGCCCAGCTTGTTGAAGAGTAGCCCCTGACCATGGTTTCAGGGCAGCCTCCAATCCATGTTGAAGTTCTTATGCAGGTAGAGCCTTGAATTAGCAGCTACCTCCCTCCCTGCTGCTGGGACTGCTGGTCCCTTGCTGTGACAGCTGGGAGATGCCACCATGGGTTTTTTTTCCCCATTCATCCTCAGGGATGACTGGGATCACCAGGCAGATTCCAGCATTTCCATGTTCCTGTTGCATCTCCCCAGGCCAGCTGAGACCTGGCACATGCATGATAAACTGGATCTAAGTGTATCTCACCACCTCCCAGAGCAGCCCTGCTGCTTCCACTCAGCATCAGGGGCTCCCAACACCAGTGCTTGTCCCCAGCTCCTTATCAAACCTCTCAGCTGCTGTGCTTCAGTGGCAGGGAGACTTTAACCCCTTCTCTCCTTGGTGTTAACCCTTCCACACCATGAATTTGGACCAAACCCACATATTTTAATTCAGAGCAGCCTACAAATGTTTCACCCATTTCTTTTAATCCCCATGGGGAAGTGTTTTGCTTAAACACTGAATTCTGGTTCATTATTTCACGGATTTTTTTTTTTTTAAATCAATTTTGTTTCCCAGCCCCTTAAAATTTCCCATCTGTGTGTAATTCCCAGGTTTTTTCTATTTCTTTTTCTGAACGCAGTGCCCCACTACACTGTGTGATAGCAAGGAACAAAGCCTAGCCCAGCCCCCAGAGATTTTTCTCCTGTACAGGCTGCATCTCAGGCACATTGCACCTAAATTGCATGGAACGATTTGGAGTCCCCGACACAACCCAAAGCATCACAAATCCCAGCCTGGCAAAACAAGAACGCGAGTCGAGCACCACTGGAGAGGACAAGGTGTGGAACCAGTGCCATGGCAATCGAAGAAAATCCATGCAAAACGGGTAGCAATTAAATGAGAATTAACTGGGTTGCAAGAGGAGAAAATTGCTTCTTTCCAAAACCTCTTGATTATAGAGCCGAAATGGCCCAGAGCTCCCATGGCTTATCACCGGCGTGAACAGATGAAGAGGTTGTTAATCAAGATTGTCAGAAGCTTTCCCAAAGCCAAACATCCTTGCTGGAGCAAGGTCTCGGCAGGGACCTTTGCTTTGCTGCAGCTTCATCTGCTCAACTGTTAACCACGGAAGTGCTGGCTTGTTGGATTCGTCAGAAAAGGGCTGGGGATTTCACGCTGGTGGTCAGGAAGGTGACACCTCCCCTGAGGTGAGATGGGAGATGGAAATGGACTGTTCCCCATCCTGCACAGCCCTTCTCCTTCTTTGACATCCTGAAAGGCCAAGGGTGCTGTGGTACAGCAGGCAAAGAGAGTGTTTTGTCAGAACCATCTTGCCAAAAGCCAAGCCTTGACGTGGGCTGGTAACCTGCCAAAACGAGCTGGGTGCCAGGGAATGGCTGGGGGTGGCCAGACATTTGATTCCTCCCCCTGTCCTCTCTCATCCCCCAGCACAGTGATCAGATGGAAGGTCACCTTTGACATCCACATGGCCCTGGGGAATAAAAGGCTTTGGGAGAGGACCTGCGTTCAGCCAAGGTCAAATTGGATCCTCTGGCCCCCTAAATGGATAGACCTCAGCTCCCCCAGCCCTGCAGCTCTGGGAGGCAGCTGGGACACCTCTCATCACCTCCTCTAAACAGCTCTGGGGCTTTGAAGCGAGGACAGAGGCTGGGAAACAGCTTTGCATTGTGGCTGAAGCAAGCAGGGAGCATGTGTGGGTGCACAGCCAGGGACTCACAAAGATAAACAGCCCATCCTACACTTAGAGAGGTGACCACCAGCTGTCCCTTCTCACTGCACTCAGATGAACCCAAAACTAGGTGCTGCGTGTCGCTCAGCACCTGAGCTGCAGCTGCCTTCCATGCCATGTACACACTGACAAAGCCAAAGCACTAATTGCATTAATAGGAGACTAATTGCATGCCTAACGGATGTAACAGGAGCTAATTACTCAACAGCAACACTGTACTCTGTGCAGAGCTGTCCAGAGCAGGGTTGTACCCAGGAACATCCCATCAGCACCCCCGTGGCTCTCTGGGCACCTGAGATGCATCCCCAGGTGAGCGTGGCTCTTGGGACCCCTCTGCTCTAACCCCCAGCAGGAATAGCTCCCTCAGGCTTCATCTGGCTCTTCCTGGGGCAAATGAAGCCTATTGGCTTGTCTGAGAGATGTATTTAGCTGTTCCTGCACTCCTGAGAGCACTTATAGGTGCTATATATCTATGTATCTATGTATGACTACGTATCCAGAGCACCTATGATGAAGGGTGCTGCCGGTGTCCATTGGGATCTTGCCCTTGTCCTGGGCCACCAGCACCCTGGGCATGACCAGGGGCAGTGGGTCCACGCTGGGACACCCAATATGCCTGGCAAGAAATGGGTTATTCCTGCCTGGAAGCAGCAAGCAGGAGCTGGGGAATCACAATCACAGAATTGCTACAGTTGGAAAAGACCATCAAGTCCAACTGTTATCTAACTCTACCAGGGCCACTACTGCCCCACCTCCTTGAGCACCATATCTTGATGGCTTTTAAATTCCACCAGGGATGGCCATTCAACCACCTCCCTGGGCAGCCTGTTCCAGTCTTGGACAACCCTTTTGGGAGAGAAGTTTTTCCTCAGGTCCAATGTAAACCTTCCCTGGTGCAACTTGAGGCCATTTCCTCTTGCCCTGTCAGTTGTGACTTGTGAGAAGAGACCAACACCCACCTCTCTACAACCTCCTGTCAGGGAGTTGTAGGGAGTGATAAAGTCTCCCCTCAGCCTCCTTTTCTGCAGCCTAAACAACCCCAGCTCCCTCCTAGGATTTATTCTCAATATCCCTCCTCATAAGACTTATTTTCAAGACCCTAAAGGTGGGAAGGTGCAAACCCCACTCAGGGGCTGCTCAAGTGCTGTGAGGCTGAGTTTTGCACCACGTTCCTGTACCTGATGTCCAGCCCCATGCTTCTTGTGCTTCACAGTCACTCGCTAATCCCCCTTCCTTGGGCTCCTCCAGCTCCCCTGCCTCTGGCACAGGAAAACTGAGCTGGAAACTTCGCACGCCCCAACCACGGCTTCTCTTCCTGGGGAGATCACAGCCCAGTGCTAAGCAGGCAGCAAGCAGGATGGTCACGCAGGCTCCTTCCCTGGGGGGTTCCATGCCCTTCTGCCCCTCGCTGGAGGGTAACGAGTGACTCTTGGCTTGGTGGTGGGATGAGCTGGCAGCAAGAGTGGCTCTCTGCAGTGGCACAGCATGGGGAGCAGAGGGGAAGCCGGGGGATGCCTGGCTTTGAAATGCAGCCCTGAGGAAATGTGTTACCCTGTCTGGGTTTTGAAGGAGTTTAGGTGTGTTTAACCACCCGCAGCAGAGCGCTGAGGAAAGGCAGGTCTCTGGGGAGGTGTTTGTTGCTTGTTTACCCGCTGTTATCAGCCCACCGAAGCAGTGCCAGCCTCCAAATACCCTTAACTCTGCCTCTGTGATGCTGGGCAGGAAACAAAGTGTTTGGGGAGGTAAGACATGCTTGAGAAGGAGGGGAAAACTGGATTTAGAGGTACCATTTTCAGATACCATTTTCTTCCCCAGGAGGGTGGTGAGACACTGGCACAGGGTGGGGAGACACTGGCACAGGGTGGTGAGGCACTGGCACAGGTTGGTGAGACACTGGCACAGGTTTGTGAGGCACTGGCCCAGGTTGGTGAGACACTGGCACAAGGTGGTGAGACACTGGCCCAGGGTGGTGAGGCACTGGCCCAGGTTGGTGAGACACTGGCACAGGGTGGTGAGACACTGGCACAGGGTGGTGAGACACTGGCACAGGGTGGGGAGACACTGGCCCAGGTTGCCCAGAGAGGTGGTGGAAGCCCCATCCTTGGAAGTGTTGAAGCCCAGGCTGGCTGGGGCCATGAGCACCCTGCTCTAGTGGGAGGTGTCCCTGCCCATGGCAGGGGGGTTGGCACTGGGTGAGCTTTCAGGTCCCTGCCAACCCTGCCCATTCTATGATTCTATGATCACAGGAGAGCCTGTGTAGCAGGTGGGCTAAAACCCACAGAAGCCAAGGCAAAGATGCATCAAGGAAGAAACTGAACAAGGCTTTTCCCAGGGCACACAGCATCATAAATGTTGGGATGTACCCTAAAAAACCACGAGCGTGAGGAGCGTGGTCAGTGCCATCCTTAAAAACCAGGGGAGGCAGTTTCTCCATCAAACTTTTATTGTTATTTGCCACCATCCCACAGCTGAGCCCGAGCAAGCAGCTCGTTGCTGCAGCGAGCAGAGTGAGCCAGGGCTGCTCCCTGCGAGGGTTCCCGTGGAGAAAAACCCTGTCTGGGCTCTCCGTTCGCAGAAGGCGATTGCACGGCATGAGAGGAATCCTAATGGGATGGCAGGCGGCTGCCGCAGCGTTTGTCATCTCAGCAGTCCCTCCTTGGCAGCACAGGACTGTTCTGGCACTGAAGGTGTTCGGGGTACCGCAGGATGAGGTGCAGGCAGCGCTCTCGGGGCAGGAATGGTGCAGAGAGTCAGTGTCTGTGGGGTTTTTTTCACTCAAGAGCATGGACGGTGTTGCGGGGTCTTTGGAATGAGTGGGGAAGCTGCTGGGTTCCCAGTTTTTGCTGCAGGAGGATAGTCCAGTCTCTGCTCCACAGGGATCTGGTGAACTTGGCCACCCCAGGCACATTCTGGAGCTGCACACCTGCACAGGTCAAGAACATTGGTGGGATTTAGAAGAGGGGTGGAAGCCCAAGTAAAACGTTTCTTTCCCCCCTTCCCCAGCATTGACTTTCTTTAGGGCTTAGATATTTTGCAGTGGATGAGAGTCAGATGTTCAAAAAAAACCCCAAGAACTAAAATAAAGGCTTTGCAATAAAATTTCCACCCAAATCAGTATCCTTGGAGGGATCCAGGTAATGTAATTTCAAAACAGCACAGCAAAATATTTCAAGCTTGAAGACGAAAGAAAAAAGTCATTCTGGGTTTTTGGGGGAGTCTGACAAATTCCACGAGAAGCTCTACACACCCTGGTGAGTGCCAGCCCTGCTCGTAACACAGAATACTTTTGTCTAAATTCATATTTCCAGCCTCCAACAGACATTTTCCAGTGGGTACAGACCTGGGCAGAGGAGCTGTATTTTCCTCTTGGAGGAACGCTATTTATTTTCCCACCCGGTTAAACCTTTGCGGCTGTGCCGCGCAGCCGACCTCTCTCTAAAGAAGGGGCTGCTTTTCATTAGCTTGCAAAGGAAAATCAATACCTGTCATCTGTATTTATGTATGAGATTTTATTAATGTGGACTGTGGAGTTGGGCTGATATTCTCTGTATCTGTCCTTAATACCCATCGCTCTGCAGGCTCTCCCTGCTCCGGTCAATAGCCATTCCTGTTTCCAAAGAGATGCACTTTAAAAAGCATCTGCACTGCTTAATTTACCCAAAGGAGTGCAATTTTCTCAGTGGCTCAATAATATTCATGTACAATATAAGTGAATACAATATCCTTTGTTGCTCCGGCCAAGTTGATGGTGTTTCTCCTTTTTTTTCTCCGTGTTCCCTTTACTACAGTAAAGGGAAAAAATTAGTTAGGGCTCATCAAATGTTCTCTGTGAAAAATGTTTTTTTCTCTTGAGAAGCATTTGGGGATTGATTACTGTTTGCTTCTTTAATAAAGTACCTATTTCTTTCTTGTTTTTCTTTCCCATTGGAACATCAAAACCCCAAGCGTTATTTTATTGGCAAAGCTTTTAGCTTTCAGTTGCTGAAAACCTAAGTTGTTTTGGCCTGGAACCAAAATCATGAAAGTCTTTCCAAGGATCATTTTAAAACCTAAAAACTCTTCTTAGTTTTGTCAGTTTCCAGTTAAGATTCATTTTTAACAAGTCCTGGAACAGATGTAGGCTGGGAGGGGTTTGTGCACTCATCACCTCTGTCTACATGTTGCAACTTCCACTGCACTTATGGCTATGGCAGGATGAGAGATGAGGATGCCCTGGCATCTCCCTCCCTATCCCAGTTCCTCCTGCACAGTCAATTCTGGGTTAATTTGGTGCTCTGAGCTGGTTTCACCTTACCTAAGCTCAAGCAGGGATCCCAAGATGGGACATACTGGCAAGGCATCCGTTTTGGGTACAGCAATGTGCAAGCAGAGTCAGTTTTCTCACTTGGCATCTCTCCACAGTGAAAAATAATCCAAAAAAAAATGAAATGTGAAGAGATAAATCCAGAGACTCAAGTGCCTTCTGCCTGCAGCTGAGCTGGACCTTTCCCCCATAGCTCCTGAGGATGCTTTGAAGTCCTGGACCCTCCCTGCCACATCTGGATGCTCTTTCTCTCTTTTTTCACCTCATTCACTGCCCAAGAGCGGATTTAACCTCCAGAGCTGCTGGTTGCCCTTTGTAGAATTATTTGATTTAAGCATCCTCATCCCTCGATACTCCTCATCCCTCGATCCTCCCCATCCCTTCCATCCTCCTCCTGCAAAAGGAAAACGATGGCTGGAAATCACTCGTGTGGCACTGTTGGCACTGGCCTTGGCATGCACAGCACAGCCCTGGGAAGCTTGACTGTCTTCAAATTGAAAACTAATGACTGAACATCAATGTATTGGTGCTGGAGGTATTTTCCTCCTCATTTACTCAAAAACAAAAAGGAGAGGCATGGTGAGCTTTGCTCGCATGGCTCCTTCATGAAACCATAACACGGGGGGGGCTTCTTCTCTACTGTATTGTTCTCCATCAAAGGGGTTTCTCTGGCAAAGATTGAATGCTGGATACAACTCCCTGCAAGGAGGTTGGAGCCGTGTGCAGGTCCACGGCAGCTCTGGGGAGATGGGTACACAGAAAAACAACAGCACCGTGAGCCTTTTATCCCCAGGGCAGAGCCTCTGGTGTCTTCTGGGACCCCCATGCCCAGGGACTGCTGAGAGCCATGAAACTGGTGGCTGGCTTAAAATGAAAAACAAGATGCCAGGAAGGCCTGCTGACCCACAGCAGCTAAATGCAAGCAGCTGGGCTCCTGCCAAGGGAGTCGGAGACCTGCTCATTTTTCAAAGCACTGGATAGATCGACACATCTCCGTGAGTTCAGGCAACTCAGACAACTCTCCATGTTCTGGGGAGAGAAGAACAGGGTTCAAGTGGACTCCTGGCCCTGGAGGCTTTTCCCTGCGCTGTAATTCCATCAGACAGACAGGAGGAGCATTAACCAGTTGGAGGTGAACACCCAGCATATTTCTTGCACGAAGCATCTCTCCTCCCAGCGCGGAGCTGGGAAGCACCTGGCTGATTAACAGGGCAAACCACCGAGCGAGGAGAGTGGGCTCGAAACTTAGAAGGGGCAGCAGCAAAGCCAAGAGGCAGCTACTGAGGACAGAAGCTTCATAGGAAAAGAAGTCAAAAAACGAGCTGCAAAGGAGACTTGTAGAGAGCTGGAGGTGGCATCAGTGGGAAATTCCCTCTAGGATTGCAACCAGCCGTGATTTTATCCAGCTCCTGCTGCCTCCGCTGGTAACCCATTAACTCCGCGTGGAATAATCAGGTTTTCCAGTTTCATTAACATGCAAAGATGATCTCGATGCACTTTGCCGCGCTGCAGCGAGCTCCTGAGGGAGCTGTGCTTGTACACCTGTGAAACAAGAGGCAGCACATTAGTTCAGCAGCCCAAGTGCTGGGGAGGGCACACGGATGCTTGTGCCCATGTCCAGCCTAATGCAACGTAAGGGTCTCCCCATGGCACAGCAGCATCGGTTCAGGCAACTTGGTTTGCTCTTACTGGTGGCCCTCTGAGGATGATGCTCCCAAGGAAGGCCAGAGTGGTCCCAAGTGGGATGGACTGAGGAGTGCAGCCGGAGCCTTGTCACCCTGGCCATGTGGCACGGCTGTCACCAGCAAAGGTGCCAAGGTGTTTTTGGAGTATCCCTACCCACAAGAAAAGCAGGGCTTTGGCAGGTGGGTTTCTTGGTGCTTCCAGGTTGAAGCTGCTATTAAGAAATCTCCAAGCTGTGAGAAGAGCCCTGCAATGCTTCCTCCCAGCCCGGACCAGGTGCTATATTCAAACCTCACTGCCAGACCAGGTGTCTGCTGAACGCTGCTGTGTCCAGCACACAGGCACGTTCAGAGCTGTCCTTATCCCCTCTGCATTCCCAAGCTGCTGTGATTACGGAATCACAGAATCACTGGAGTTGGAAGGGACCTCTAGAGATCATTGAGCCCAATGCCACCCACCAAAGCAGGTTTGCCTGGAGCACATTACACAGGGTGGCATCCAGGGGATGCAGGGCTGTGAGCAGGGAGAGAGAGAGAGAGAAATTACCTTGTTGCTCTGCCAGGAAGGGGTTCGGCAGGGGAATTCGTGACAACTTTGCTGACAGCTGAGAAAAATCGCTGCTGCAGTCACTTGGCTTGTTGTCTGCACAGGGACAACACAGTGTTTATTGTCGGGCTGGGTTTTGTTGGCTTCTGCCCTTCCTTCAGGCAGAAGAATGTCAGTGATGCTGCGGGGTCTTTAACAGCAGGTTAAACGTAACAAATTGCAGGGATCTTCAAGTCAAGCCGTGCCACTGCTTGAAACCAAACCCTGTGAAAATCCATTTGGGAATTTATGTTATGTGGGTGGAGAATTCCTTGGCCTGCATAGAGATATGGGTGAGTGTGACAGAGCATCAAAACACCTCTTAGATGGGTGATAAATAGGAACTGGAGCTGACTCAGCACGCGTAGCGTGATCCTAAGGACAGTTTGCTGCTACCATGAACTTTCTCTAGTAATTATTGAATTAATTAATTCATTATCAATTCTCCATTCTCCATTTCCTACAGATGAAGTTTATCTTTAAAACATCCTAAACCAGACCGTTCAGGCAGGTGCTAATGCAGAACAGAGGAGCAGGAGCACTCTTCCCAAGGCTACTCCCCCCATCCTGCCTGGGCTGCCCAAGCATGAACTTTTTTCCAACTCAACACTCTTCCATGGAAATTTTTTTTTGCCTTTTGGTTCTTTGTTCACAGTTAGAAAGCCAGAAAAATATCCCTTTATCTGCTGCAACGCTCAAAAATTACTTGAGTGCGGTGCCTTTTTCAGCAGGAGATCAGCAGGAGCAGGCTGCAAAGATTTATCTTTACCCATCTGCATTTAAAAATGCATTTAAAATTCACACAGAAGCTGTGGTGGGAAGGAGACAGGGATGCCTCTGCCACTCAGACTGCGCTTGGGGTGTGGGACCCTTGTGTGCTGGACCAGAGCCACCCATTGCTCCATGGGATGGAGGCATCAGAGCCCAGCACCTGGACAGATGTGGGTTGAGCCTGAAGGGCTGGTTTTAAACTATCACTCCAAAATATCTTCCTACAGACAAACTACGCTGGAAGAGTCACATGTGCAGGTGTTTGACTCCAAACAGCTGCCTTGGCTGATTTCCCAATATTCCAGCAATTTCATCGGGAACTGATTTCAAAGCTGTGGGATTTGCCTCTTGAGAAGGGCTCCAGCTCCCGGCACTCGGCTCCAAGATCAGCTGAATGCTTTTGAAAAACCTCCTGCCTTCAGTGAGAATTTGATGGTTTGAGGTTGACCTGCCAACCCTGGCAGTCACCTTCTTATCTGTCCCCCTGGGGCTTTCCAGTCCCCTGTTCCTCTGCACAGGACCAGTTAGTCCACCCTGCTCAGCACTTAATCCTTGGGCTCGATTCTCCCTTACCCAAAGCATCAGCAGCAGGAAGCAGCATTGAAGGGAGAGCTGTCTGCTCAAAAGCCTCTCGAAGCTGCCAGCTGGGTCCAAAAACCAGAGTCAGCCCTGGTCAGGCTCTGCTGGCCGCTGCTCCCGCTCTGTGCTGGCTGCCTCCCAGCAATTGCAGCCGGAGGGAATTTGCCGTGGGTCTGAATTAAGCATTTTGTTAACACAGCTAATCTTGGCTAAATCCCTGCCCAGCCCAGCTTCTGCTTGACTCAACTGCCTGATGGGCTAATTGACAGGAGCCCCTTGCTGTCTGCTTGAGCATACGGAGCCTGCTCAGCCGCTGCCAAGGGATGGGAACAGAGAGCAGCCAGGAGGGACCAGGGTTTGGCTTGTTGGCTCTAATGGAAAACCAGAAGTAGTTCCCAAATAGGAACACTGGTGCCCCTAGGGCCAAAGCCAAGGCTTGCATAGAGGTTAAGCCCAGTCTTATCGAACAAAAACTGTGTCATAGCTGGTGGCAGTCTGTTGATGTGGGGGAGGTCAGGAAGGTACTTGGTGTCTCCAAGAGCTGTGGCAAAGAGATTCAGCCACATCTGCAGGAATATAAAGGGACTAGGTAATAATGTGGCAGGGAAATTTAGAGGGTTATTACACAGAGAAAGAAATCCTGTCCCACAAACTTCCTCAGCAACAAAGAGCTGGAGGCCAGGAACACACCTTTGTGTGCTTCACCTGCTCTTTCCTTAGGGAAAGAGCTTGCTTTTGGCCACGGCTGATGTGCAACATTGTGAGGAGGACCTCTACTATGATCCATCTTATGCCGGGCAGGGGATATGAGCTCACATCTCATCCATCTGCTCAGTCCCAGGGCCAAGTTCAGGCTGCTGGAGTCTCTGTAGACTGAGCTTGCCGGAGGAAGGCGATGCAGGAGCATCACTGATGGCAATGTAAAGGCTTGCAGGTGACAGCAGCATCCCCCTCCCAGTGTTAATAGGCCTTCAGGCATCAGGGTCGTAACTCAGACAGGATCAATCTTTCTGCTCCCGCTGGAAATGGTGAGGAGCAGGAACAGAAAGATCCCGAGCCTGCAATTGGCATCAATCAAATAAGCATGGCAGTAGTTTGGTGGTGGGAACAAAGTGATGAGGAAGAGGAGAGCAGGAACGTGCTCCCAAATCACAAGCCGGGCATGAGGACGGGGTGGTTGGCTGTGTGTCTGAAAGCAGCAGCCTGACACCCACTCCCCTCTCAGCTCTGGAGCTGTGCATGGTCAGGGCTGGGCTATTGGGATCCAGGGAGTCCAGGCATCCTGCCCAGCATTGCCCTGCCAGCCTAAACCAGAGTACTGCTGAGCAGGGTGAGATGCCTGGAGGTAGACACCATGCTAATGGGCAGTGGTGGACATCTCCTCCTGACTGCCCAATGGCTTGTGCCTGAGCTAAGAGGGAACCACTTCAGATACTCCAAGGGAGTTAGATGCTGTGGATGAAGAGGGAAGTGATTCTGGGTGCTCCCATCAGGCTTCTCCCCAGCAAAACTGGCACCCGCAGCCCTGAACTGACTCTGCTCCACTTCTGCTGCAGTCCTGCTGCTGGGACTACTCAAAAAGAACAGTTTCCTTCTGAGTTAGCAAGAGAAAAAGCTGAAAAGGTTCACCAAAGCCTTGCAGTTGCAAAATCTTCCATCTCCATTGAACAGGCATTTAGATGTAAAGACTCTCCTGTGGATCCCGAGCTGCTTACAACAGATGGATGATGGGGATCGGGCTCTTTGTGGCATAAGGCTGTGTTTTATTTACCTGCCTTGGCAATAAAGTCTGGAGGTTGTTCAGCAGCTACAGTTCAGCAGCAGTTTCTCATTAACACTGCTGCACTCACCTTTAATTTCTTTTTTTTTTGTGTGTGTGTGTGCTTCCCACCCCGTGATCCTGGAAAGCCACCGGGTTGGATGCAATAAATCAGTGTTTCCCAGGTGATGTCAACAGTGCAAGGCTGATTCAGCAACAGGTCTGTCCTGCCCCATGCTTCTGGCTTCGTGGCACAAAACAAGACGACTTCTAACTTCTGAAGGAAGCAGTTAGCAAATGAGAGCAGAATTTGCTATGAAATGAGGGGATTTATGTGATGTGCATGAAGAGCGAACTCTCCAACTCCCTCAGTGCAAGGACAGTGCCAAGGTCACCAAGGCAAACCTGCAGCAGGGACCTCTCTTCACGTTTGGTCACTGAGGTCTCTGCAGCTGTATGCACCCAGGGAGCTCACATCTGGCAGGGGCATTTCTGTTCATCCCTTTCCACTAAGAAAAACCACGTGCCCAGCGAGTGGAAGTACCTCTTCAGTAACAGATCCGCTGATGCAATCAAGTCCTCCAAAGTAATGTTGTGATCATAAACCTTCATGGAGATTTCACTGCTCCTGCACCACCAGACAACAATTGGGATGAGGTGGCCAAGCACCTGCTGGGGCAAAGAGCACAAAGAACTGCTGTCGGTATGGTGATGCTCTCAAGCACCCGACGCTAGAACGCAGCACCTGCAAAGTGGGGCCGTAGCAGGAGAGCTGCAGCAAAGACAGAAAGGTTGATGTGAGCCCAGGCAGCCATACAATCAATCACAGAATCCTAGAATCCTAGAATGGTAGGTGTTGGAAGGGAGCTCTGGAGATCATGGAGTCCAACCCCCCTGCCAGAGCAGGGTCACCCAGGGCAGCCCACACAGGAACAGAGCCAGGGGGGTTGGAAAGGCTCCAGAGAAGGAGACTCCACAGCCTCTCTGGGCAGCCTGGCACAGGCTCTGCCACCCTCACAGCAAAGAAGTTCTTCCTCATGTTGAGGTGGAACTTGCTCTGTTCCAGTTTGTGCCCATTGCCCCTCATCCTGCCCCAGGGCACCACTGACAAGATCCTGGCCCCTTCTCCTTGCCCCCCACCCTGCAGATCTCTGTAACCATTCACCAGATCCCCTCTCAGGCTTCTCTTCTCCAGGCTGAACAGCCCCAGGTCCCTCAGCCTTTCCCCATCACAGAGATGTTCCACTCCCTTTATCATATTTGTAGCTCTCCATTGGACCCTCTCCAGTATTTCCCTGTCCTTCTTGTACTGGGGAGCCCAGAACTGAACACAACACTTCAGATGTGGTCTCATATTCAGCAGAAAACTGAAGTATTGTGAATAAGGACGCAAACACAAAGAAGTCCTGAATTTTGTGGACAGTTTATGTTGATCTTCAGTGTGATTTCAGCAGGTACATGTAGGTGTGACATGTGCATGTGGATGTGTACAGATAACAGGACTAAACATTGTCATTACAGCCATGTCTGTTACCCCATGGAGAAGGGTAAGAGGAGAGAGAGAAGCAGAATTGCTCCCAACCACCAGCTCCACTCACCAAGGAGGGATCAGGGACACAAAACCCACCACGACTGGGGAATCTCCCTATACGTGTAGACACAAGGATGGATCACTCATATGTGTGATGATGGTTTATTGGCTGGCTGTGTCCTCCAGCCCTCGGTTTGTCTCCTTTGGTCTTTCCAGGTATAATTTTCTCTCACTGGTGGTTTGTTCAACCATTTCCAGCTGCTGTGCAGCAGGTCTGAGCATACAGGACCTGTCATGTGGGGCACACCCTGGTACCCCCAGATAGTCCCTGCTGGCCATCACCCCGTGCTGTGCAAGGCTGAATGCTGCAGTGGCTCTTTGCACACTGCCCAGGAGCTTATTTAAAAGGGGACGTGTCCTGGGCAAGGACAAGTGGAAGGTATCTCTGCCGGTGGCAGTGGGGTTGGAATAAGATGACCTTTAAGGTCCCTTCCAATCCAGATCGTTCTGTGATTCGATGATTCTATGATTTAATAAACTGATTTTGTGCAGGTTAGAAGGCATCTGCACGTGGCAACACCGTTCTGTCGCTGTTGGCCTGGAGGGGGTTGAATCTGAACTCCCACCCCATTCCTTGTGCCATAGCTTGAACCTGAAGACAGAAATTGCCACCAGTAAGAAGTCCAAAGACCCCACGTGCCCGTTTGAGGTGGCTCAGGCTTGCAACAAGCAGACGCTGGTCTCAGGCACCCCTCCTTGTAATTTCCCATGTCCTCATTTTTCATCCACCTCCAAAAGAGATTTTAAGGCAGATCCTGCTCCTGTTATGATGCCACAAACTTGGTGTTCTCAGGGATGCAGTGCTTTATGCAACAGCAGAGTGTGAAAGCACATCCCTCCTCCCTAGCACTGCCTTACCCAAGCTGCAGTTGGGTTTTCAACGGTACAAGCAGGTTGCCTGAGAATAGCCTTTCCCTACCTCCCAAACAGAGGATGATTCAATTATTTACAGGAAAAGGTTACAAAAATGTGCTGAAAATGACCTGAGATTAGGTGAGGCTTTCTTTACAAGAACAGGGGCTGTCTCTCTCTGCCTGTATTGATTCTGCTGTAAAAGAAAAACCAAACAACAAAGTTTACAGAAAGTTTTCAACTGATATTTTGCTCAAGGTTCTGAAAATTTCAGCTCCAGGTGGGGGCACGAGATGTGAACCACATCTTGAAAAGCAAACGGGGCTGGGAGGTGTGAGAATGGGTCCCAGCAAAGCTGGTTAACAGTGCTCCACGGTCCCACGCAACTCTTGGCCCTTCTCCTGGCTGCTCGAGCACAACCTCCCAGCGCTGCCCTGACCACCCTGGGCTGAAGCAGGACAGCTTGGGCCAGCCCTTAGGAAGGGATGGTGTTGGGCTGTAGCTCATCTCCCCCGTAACAGACATGAGGAGGTTCTTAGAGGGGTTTTCTTTCTCTGCTGGCTCCTGGCATTGAGGACTAGCTGGTTATTGGACCTTGCAGAGAACCCAGGCATCCTGCTGCTCCACCACGAGAGACTGCAGCTTGGGGATGTGATTTCAGTACAAAATCGCAGCTGAAGGTTATTTAAACTTATTCTTAGCAAACAAATCCTTCAAGAAGGAATTTATTAATTTTTTTTATTATTCTTCCACTGATCTCCAGGGAGAAAATATCCCTGGGGGGATTTGCCTTCCCATCCCACTAAAATCCAGCTCAGCTGCCATTCTTGCCATCCTCTAGGGGTCTACAAGCTAAAAATACCCCGTGTACAACCAAGCTGCCACCCCTTAGCCCCCGGCAATGGCACTGACAGGTTCTCAGGAGCTGCAGCAAGGTAATTGAGAGCTCCACAAACAACAAAAAAAAAAAGAAAAAAAAATAAAAAGTGAGATTTTTCAGATGTCTCGCTGTGCTGCACTGCGGAACTCCTCCACGGTGGGCAGGGGAGGGCTTTCAAAGCCCCTGGGACGTTAACGCCAAGTGAAAACGTGTCACGCAGAGTGGGGTGCACTGGTACTGGGCTTTTCTCCAGTGCAGGAGGTGGATTTATTTGTGCTGCTCGACCCTCTGCTCTGTGTGCATGAGCTGCATCGATGATCACGGTGAGCGCAGCTTTTTGCATATAATGCTTTTTTTTTTGTAGCAAGATGAGGGTGATTCAGGGAGATACCATGTCCCTGATCCTTCAAGTTATCAGCACCAAGGGCAACCACGGAGTCCCCACATCCTGAGGATACAACAGGTCCAGGGCACTTCTGTGCTCCTCTGACATATTCCAGGTGGCTGTTGGGGTGGAGGTAAAATCTTGGAGGAATGAGAGTGCTCCATGAACTGCTTGTGCTCTGACAGCAGAAGGGTTGGGGACACCACATTGTCTGTGGCTGCCAGACATCCCACCCAGAGTACCTGCAGTCACCCACTGGGATTCTTCCTTTCCCAGGGGAGTAAAACCAAGGTGTCTTTTAAATCCATGCTGCTGGACAGAGAAGCTGACTGCTGCAGTCAGCAAAAGCAGTGCTGCTCACTGCCTAATGATGGCCTGGCACCAGTTTCCATGTGGCAGTCACTCCTGTTGTCACCTACTTAAAAAAGTAACAACTACTGACAACAGAAGATCCTCAAAGTTCACAAAATACTGTATCTTGCCTGGATTTTACTTTATTAGCAAATAAGCATCTTAGAAACCACCCAGAATATCTGCAGACTGCTGAGGGTCCATCCGCCCCAGCTCTCGCCAGCTCTGCCTCAGCTGCCAAACCTCCCAGACCCCAAGGAAGATCATCAAACCAGGGCTGCTGAATAAGCTCCGGATGAGACCAAGCACATCATGAATCTGTTGTCACACAATTGTCCCTGCAAGAGCTTGTCAAGTACAGGGGAGCAGTGGCTCCATAAATGTTGTCATGAACAGAAGTGCTCTGATGCCAGGCACTGTGATTTAGACAATTTAGTTGTCACAGAAGATAAAGAAGTGACTTGTATACGGTGGATGAGCATCTTCAAAGGTGAAAATGTCAGGTTTGGAAAAGCTTTTTCATCCATTAGAGAAGAGGTGTGGCAAGACTGGAAGGCAGACAGACACACCGACATTACAAACCCAGCACGAGTTTGAAGAGGTTACCATCAAGGGGCCTGACAAGGGACCTGTAGAGAGATCTGCTGCCTTCCAGAGAGCCCCAGGGGCTTGGCCAGACTCTGCAAGGGCTCAAGCAGGGCCCTGTTGCCCTCCAGGGACTCATTAAGCAGAGCAGTGCTGGACTCATCCCTTTTTGCTGTCATCAGATGGAAGGCAGCAGCGGTCCTGGCAGCTGGTTTCGTGCAATGCACCACAGCCTTGTATCAGGGGACAACTTGGCATTCCCTGCTCTGTGCTCGTGACAAAGTCAATTAAAAGAACTGATGATCCCTTGCAAGTTCTAACACGCAGAAGTACCTCTGTGGCTCGAACAGCTTTGGAGTGGATCATCTGAAAACTGTTGCTAAAAATCGTAAGATAACCTCTGACAGAGAGATTGTGGCAACAAAAACAACATTCCTGGCATTTGCTGCAAGCTTAGCAGAGCATCTGAGAAAAACCCCGAGGTCCAGACTGCCACTGTCACCTGCTTGTCCAGTTCTCAGCCCACCCCTTGAGATGGGCATCATAGTTGGTGAGATGAGCAGGGACAGGCTGGAAACCAAAAGGCTCTGGGCTGGGTATCTTGGCTTGGTTTTCTGTTTTGCCGTGCTGTTGACTCACTGAACAATCCCATCGGACTTCTCTGAAGAGCAGTGTTGCTCACCTTGCACTTTTTATGCTTTCCTGGGGACCAGTAACAAACACCTCTTCAGTTAATAATGCAGCAGGGAGCAGCCTTGCTGCCATGAGCTCAGAGCCAGTAAATCCCAGACAAATACCGTGGCGCTCACACAGGGTTCAGACACCTGCTGGGACTGATCCCCACATGCCCCTTCTTCATCTTCATCTCTTCACCTGTAGCTATTCCTCCTGGGATGCTGAAGGATGTCCCTGTTTTAACACTGCAGCAATATCCTTCTCAAGTGGCCCAGCAGCAGCTGTTTGTGTCCCCAGCTGTCCCTGCTGTGATGGACGGGATTCTTTTCAGACCAGTGGCTCTACAGGAAATCTATTATTTCCTGTTCTTCCAGTGACTGATGTTTCTTCCTCTAAATTGAAGCTTTTCACAGGAGCGAATGGCTTCGCTCCTTCTCACCTCAAGGAGACACTCGGCAAAGCTTTAAAATCATCCAAATATTTGGTTTCAGCTGCTTTGAGGTGAAAAGCTCCCGTTCTGGTTCAAAAGATGTTCTGGCACTAACAGCTAATGATTGTAAAATAAAATAAATAGTTTAGCTGCAAACGGTCCAAGGCAAAATGAGACATCATGAATTACTGAACTGTTTGGCCTGCTTTGACTGCTGGATTTTTTTTTTATTCCCAGCTTGAGAAGTTCTGCCTTCTCATCCCATTTTGAAACACTAACACGCTTTGGACATCCAAACTGGTCAACTATATTCCAGCCTTGGAATGAGTCCATTGCTGTAAAGCACTGTGGTTTCTACTACAGCTACGGTGTCTTACTCAACTGTTATGTAGGGAAGGAACCAGTGTGAGATGATGCACCCATCCCAGGGTTCCATGAATCCACACCAGCAGCACTTCCGCGGGACCACGAGAGTTTTAGTCCCAGTCACTGGCACAGTGGGGGAAGCTCAGAGCTTAAAACTGAGAGGAGGGAAAATCTCCAGGAGGGAGCCCCGTGGAGCCACGGAGAGGAAGATACAGCTGGCTTTGGGATGACTCAGCTTCGGGGAGATAATTGCAAGCCCCAAATATCAAGGGATGTTGCTGCCAAGGAAGGAAAGGAAATATTTATGGTGGAAGAGAGTTCAAAGGCAGCGTGCATGAGCTGCTTGTATGAAAACAGAGGTGGGATGATCCAGGCTGAGCAGTAAGGAAAAGGATTAGCCTGTGAAGCTAGTCTGACTGTGGAAGAGATAGAAACTGCATCGTTTGGGATGCTCAAAATTACACTGAAGAAGATCCTGAGCGAGTTCCCTCCAGGGAGCAATCGTGCACCTGCAGTGACTGATCTCTCCCGCCTTCCCACCTCTGCAGCTCATTACATTTTCTCATAGAACTGCAGGTGTCAGGAACAGAATTATTACATCCATATCCCCAGGGATCCCAGGATGCCTCCCCTCAATCAGAGCTTCTGCCAACAGGTTGTCAGATGGCCCTGCCAGGGCTGTTTGACCTCCGCAAGAAGGGAGATGCACAGCCTGGGCATCCCTTGCCAGGCTCGCAGCACAAACAGGCTGCCCCACGTCGTGTCCCTGGGGCACAGTTATAAACAGCAGCACTGCTGGAGTGCAACCAGCTCCAACACCAACTGCCTGAGGACAAGTGAAGCAGCTTGTTGTCAGGTGAATGGGTAAAAAAGAGCAGGAAAGGAAAGGAAAGGAGGGCCAGAGGTTCCCAGAGGAGCTTGGCAGGAGCCAGAAAGTAAATCCAAAGGCTTCCCCTGAACAGCTCAAAGATTAAAACACCCGTCCTGGGGCAGGCAGCATGAAAGCTGACCAAGTTTGGACACCAGCAGATGTGAAAAATCTTTGTAGAGGAAAAGCCACACCACCCAAAGAGAGGGAAAGAAGAGCCTCAGATCTTGACTGATGAGCCTGAAGCAAGCAGCAGAGGAGAAGGTGCCCTTTGCTTTCACTGCCAGTTTTCCTCCAGAAAAATCAACAGAAGGAAGAAAGCTTCACTTCAACCCTTCTGAGAGAAACAGAGATCAGGCTGTTCATGGGTCTACCCAGCAGCTCCCTTCTATGCAAAGCAGAGGCTGTTTACCAGCTCTGGGCTATAAAAGCCTGCTGACACTTTAGGTGGGACTCCTGCAAATCTCTGACTTGATGTCCCTGGGCTGCACCACACTCTCTGTACCTTCCAGGTGCCCTCCTGCAGCTGGGATGGCTGCATCACCTTCCTGCTGTAGCTGGGATGGCTGCATCACCTTCCTGCTGTAGCTGGGACAAGGGTTTTGGGTGCTGCCTAGTGCGTGGTAAGGTGGGAGGACCTTAACACTTTCTGTTAAGGGCACTGATTGAATCAGGTGCCAGAGCCTGTGCCAGGCTGCCCAGAGAGGCTGTGGAGTCTCCTTCTCTGGAGAGATTCCCAACCCACCTGGACACTGGGCCCCCTGCCCTGGTGGGTTGGACAAGATAATCTCCAGAAGTCCTTTTCAACACCCACTATTCTGTGATTCTGTGACTTGGCTGGATTCATCCAGGTCATCTCAAGCAGAACAGAGGTGGAAAACCGTTTTTCCCAGCTCTGAGCAAAGAACCCAGTCCACAGATCCAACATCCCACCCTGTTTGTCAACCACTGTATTTTGTTTGCCCTCACTTTCAGAGAGAAGCTAAATTACCCCTAATTACAATTCACATTAGAGGAACTATGGCTTCTTCAGCCATCAGCACAGGGAAAACCAGCTGGAAAAGGAAAGATGCTATCAGCTATGTCAGAGATTCAGATCAATTTTTCTCCCCATTTTCCAGAATATTTTGTCATCGGTGTGATGCCGAGTGAGGAGAAATTCTCATCCAAGAGAAGCAATTGTTTGCTTTAGAAAGGTATAAAAATGCTGGAAAAAAGAGACTTAAATTTGAAGTGACCATTTAACCATAACTGCAATTTTGCCAGCAGTTTGCTACAATGTGGAATGACTCAGAAACACAAAACCAAGAGGAAAAATCTCTTCCTTTGTTCAAGGAGAAAAAGAGATGTATCCTTTTAAAATGGGACCAAAAGCTCTGCAGCATTACATTGAACTCAGAGCAAAAACTGCAGAGAAAATACTCCTGAGTACCTACCCAGTCCTATCATAGTCTCCCTCTAACTTGTTTAACACCCAGTCCTGTTGGGTGTCAAATGTGGTGTGTAAGTCAGTGAAGGGCCAGATCAATCAGCTCTGAAAATTGCCTGCACACTGTCGCTTTCCTGCATCAAGTGGTGTTTCAAGGGGCCACTTTTCCAGTCAGGTTGTGGCCAGGGGGGAGTGTGTTTGGATTGTGGGTTCCTGTGCAAGGAGGGTAGGGTGGTAAGTTGAGCCTAAACGGGGAATGTGGACCCTATAAGCCCAAAAATGCATCTCCCGGTTGCTCTGCAGTTTGTGGCTTCGATTCTGCTCCGTGTGCCCGACACATCAGATCCCATGGCCACAGGCCAAAAGTTAAGTCGAGCCTTGTAGTCATGTGAGCAGCACGTAAGAGGTTTCCCCCCAAGTTCTTGTACCCTCTGTAGCCCACTTACTGTAAGAGACTCGTCGTGGGGATCTCATTAAGTGCCACCAAAGAAGGCTGAAGGTACTGCTCTTGTAGCTCTGCAAGAGCCTCCTTTGGCAGATGACACAAGCCTGAAAACTGATTACACCAAACTAAATATGCTGCAGTGAGAAAGCTCCGCTCCTTCGTACTTGGCAGCATCGTCTACAGTCATAAAAATAACCCAGTGAGGATCTAAATGAATTTCTGTGAAGAGCAGGGAACAGCCTTGACTCTGCCCCGGGATACCCCAGTGCCACCACAGCAGGACCGGCTGCTACAGCTCTTCTCTCCCAGTTCCCAGGGCTCTGTGTCCTTCTCCACCACATATAATTCAGAACTCCCCCCCAGCCAGGGCCTGGGAACAGCCTGGAACACACGGCCCTGCTCGGCCAGCTCTCTCATGAAGATGGATGAACCTAGTGGATGTGATGACACAAGCCGGTAGCCGGGGCCATCTCCCAGCTGCGTTAAGGGTAAGGCAAAGCACTGAGTCTGATCCAGAGAATAAGGCATTGTCTGCATCTGCAGGACACTTAGAGCACTTACAACCATCCCCTGCCCTGTGCCTGGTGTTGAACAGGGAAGACACAGCATGCAAAGGGCAGCAGGAGACCTTGGCACGCCAGAAGTGAAGACTCGGTGGGACCAACTGGGTTGGTTTGCAGTGGCAGGACTGTGAGCTGGATTTCACCACAGGAGATGGCTTTGGGTCTTCCAATATGAGTGAAAATTACTGCTGTGCTTTTGATTTTTGCTTGGCTGGCTGTGTCTATAAGCATGAAGGAAATCTGCATCCCCTCTGAACCAGTGAGACCAGATGTGGCCTTTGGAGGCCACCCAGGGAAGGGAGTGGGGGATCTCCTCTCAACCCCCAGGTACGACACCACAGCAGAGCTGGGCAAAGCTCGGGCCTGAAAAGTCAGGAAGAATCTGTCCAAACAGCAACCAAGATGCAAAGTTGCTGCCGCTCCTGGGAAATGAAGTCCCCACATGGAGAAGTTTCTTTTCATTTGGTCAAAACCTTCCACTGGGATTATCATCAAAGCATCGCTTTCTGCCTCGCCTGCTCCCTGCCAGCGAGGAGGTCACTGGGGATATCCCAGCAGGAAATTTCTAAAGGAACCTTCTTTCAAAACAAGCCTTTTGCAGTAAAAGCAGATCTTATCAAAACGTCTTGCTCCCCTTTTTATTTTTCATCAAAATCTGCCCCGATGTGCGCTGTGAATCCACACCAGGCTGCAGCACCCAACCGTGCCCGGGCATCACACCAGCCCTGCAAGGCCAGGAGAGGAATTCAGGCATTTGCTACCCTCTGCTGTCCTCCTCCTGCTATTTCACCCCCTTCTAGCAGAGGCCACCGCTATTTTCCTTTCTCCTCTATGTCCCCTGCCAAAGAGACATCGTCACCTTTCGCATTAGAAACCACTGATGGTTTCCAGGTGCCTCCTGCTCCCCCAAACCACTCAGACCCATCTCCAGATGCAGAGTTAACTGTGCCTCCCTCCATCCCCCAGCCTGCTTCTTCACACTGCCCAGATGGTCCCCCCTGCCTCTAACCCTACCCTTGTGCTGCTCCTTCCTCATTGACCACAATTGCTCCTTCCTGCATTGCCCACAAATAGGAAACAGCTCATGGCAGAGCTGGACTCTGCCCTGCCAAGCACTGAAAGCCCTTCTTCAGGTCTCAGAGAACAGCCTGGCAACACCAGGGTTAATACAGAGGTGGTATCAGAGCAGCTCCTGCCTTTATTTGCAACCCTGTGACCCTCCACAGAGGAAAACAAGCCAAGAGATAAATGCCAGCCTTGTTGCTCTGGTGCCCATGTTGAATATTTATCACCACCAATGTTTTTTATCACAGGTAGAGAGATTGGAGCATAATTCCCTCCTAATGAGCCGTGTTCAACTGACTCCTGGTAGGACCTGAAGTGTGAAATCCCTGGCTCTGCCGTTCTCCCTGGGGAAGCCTCATGACAACATCTGTCCCAAGAGCTGGAGGTTTCACAGGGAGATAAATGTGACCCTGTGGTGCTGACACAACTCCTTGATTGCCTGTGATAACCACCGTGGCTGTCTTTAGCAGAGACCTCTCCCAGGGAAGAATACAGTCACCAAGTGTGAAACCAAGGTCCGTAGCAGCTAGGGTGGCATCTCTAGGTGGCACTTCTTGGAGCAGTTCTAGGTGTTGCCCTGGGGCAGTGGGAACCTAGAGGATCTCTTTGGGAGGCATCACGATCTCAAGAGATCCATCTCTGTCTTCCATGGGTGTTCAAGGGCTGCAGAAAGGGGCATATTCCAGTTGTGTTAAACAGCATAGAAGGGTCAGGACCTCATGGCTGGGAGGCAGCCATGGCCACAAAGCACTTGTTCCTCCTGTAGCCCTGCAGTAGTTCTTAGACAGTTTAAACTTAATTTCTGTGAATTCAGGTCTCCCCAGACAATTTTAGGGACCGATGTGAGGACATACAGACTGAGACCCTGTGAGATCTGCCAGCAGGGAGCAGGGTGGGACAGTGGCAGAGGCAGAAAGCAGGTCTGTGGCTGTCCAGCACCACAGAATGTTTGTCCAGCACCACAAGATATTCCTCCACTCCTGGGCATTGCCACCATTCATACAAGCCAAGGGAAAACAAAACCTCCTTGATGCAAAACAAATCCCAGGCGTCCCCTTTCCAGCCACCCAGGGATGCAGCAACTGAGACGATCCCGTATCAGTTCTGATTTAGAGATGGAGTTTGCCTCTGAGTGTAACACGCGTTGCTCTTGTGGAAGAAAGAAGGTTCAGTCCTGGTCAGAGTCACGCAGGGAATGATCTTTCTGCTCACTTAGCGAAGCAGTGCTTGTGCTCTCTCCACGAGAAGCAAGTGAGTAACAAATACTGTAAGATGGCAAGAAAGTGAATCTGTATTCTTGGCATTTTACTATGGATGACCTGGCTTCAGCTTCACATTTTTGCATTTCAGGTGGAGATTGGAGGCCTTTGCTCTGTAAGAAGGGTGTCTTTTCCTCCAACACTGCAGCATGCACTCGGTGACTGCTAGAAACATTTTCTGAGAGCTCACAAAGAAATCCCTTAACGAGCTGATGAGGTGAAATGAAGCAAAGCTGGGAAATCTCAGATGTGTCCCACCTGCCTCAGACCAGATATATATTTTTAGCCTGGTTCCCTCAGGAAATGAGATCCATGGAGTTGTTCAGAACTTGCTGTCTTTGTAAGAACTTTTTGAACATGAGTTTCACCCAGATTTGACAGAGTGAAGATCTCAAAGATGCTATCAAGTTTCCACGTGCTTAGGAAAAAGAGGAGATCATGGAGAAAAGCCACGGCTGTGCCCTGACCCAGCTTGCACCAGTCAGGAGGCAAGGCACAGTCCCCTGTCCTACATGGAAAGGAAACCATCAGTCGTCCTGCTGCTCGCACGAGTCTGGGGTTTTATCCCAAGCAATTTCAGGCCAGACCTGGTTTATTTATGCTAAAATTGTCGGAGAAACTTGAGAGCTGGGCCATAGGGGGGGGATTATTTTTTTCTTTCTTTTTAAAGAAGCACTAAAGATTCATTCATCCCATTATTCATTAGGGAGGAAACTTTCTCCATAGGCACAGCCTGAAAGCAAACAGCTTCCAGAGCCGCTTGCTCAGCCCTGCCCTTTCCTTTGGCTCTCCCTGGGACAGAGATCTGGCCACTGAGCTGGGAAGTGTAAAGTTTTTCACTGAGTTTCTCATGATTTCATCATTCTGGGAGGAGGGGGAGTGAGGGTCCCCTTCCCTTGCCATGATTTTCCCCAAGAATAATTAATGGTGGGTGCTTTATTCTGTCTTCAAGTTGTTGCGTGCTCTGTATTTCTGTTTTATCTTCCCTGATGTGGTGGCTGCTTTCTGATTCCTCTCGGGTTTCTTTTTTAACCTGTGCTGTTTGCTCGTGTATACATTTTTTTTCATGAGCCAATAGGAAGATTTGAACACCTTTACCCTAAAAGCATTTCTCCCACCCCCTTCCACTTCCCCTCCAGAAAACCCGGTACAAGTGAGAAGGTGTTTGTAGCTTTGCTCTTCCCAAGTTTCTGGCTGGCTGTGTGTTTCAACTGCACTCTTCTAGTTCTCACTGGACAATCGTAGGAACCTAAATCTCATTTCCAGGACAAACAGGGACATTAAGAAAACACACCCTTCTTAAGAGATTCTGACCTGAACCAAGAGATTGCCTGCAGCATCCCAGGCTTGAATCCAAATTGTCTGCTGGAAGCTGAGCTCTGGCTTAGGATGCACCCAGCCTGGCAGGAAGTCCCCCCAGTACATGGCCACATCTTGATCTCCTTTGCTCAGCAGCTTCTGTCATTTCTTCCTCTGAGTCTTACGTAATTTCCCTTCAAAACCACCATGTCCTATTTTCTTTAGCATGTTCTTGTTTTATTTTCAGATATCCTCCACAGCCAGCTCTAGGTACCCTTTATAGCTGGAGACCCTGGAGTCTCCCTGTTGAGTTATGAGGCAAACTCACTCTCAGTCTAAGCTTTCTGGGTTTTCCCTGCCTCTTGATCTGCTAGGGTTTCCACCAAAAAGACCCCTTGCATAGTACTCTCATCAGCTATCTCCTCCTCCTTCCACCTGATCATCTCTCCTACCGTGTCTCTTCTACTAGGATGTTCCCAGCTAGTGTCCTGCCTAGATGGTCACCAGAAGAAGGGCTGTGTTTCCCCACAAAGTCCAGATCTGGTGAGTGTGACCAAGGTGGACAGGAGACATGACTCTGCCCCTGCCCAGCCTGTGAGCCCTCACTAAAGTGACCAGGAGAAGCAGCACGTTCTTCACTGCCATGGTAACAAGATGTTCCACACTGTGCAGCAGGTCAACATGCTCTGTGCTCCAGGCATCTGTCCAGACCTTGGGGGACCCATGGGGATCCCAGGGGTGTTGGAGACCATGGGGATCCTGACTTTGGTGCTTTGTAGCTGCTCAGGTAAAATGTCAGTGTGGAGGTGGATATAGATTCATAGAATCCTAGAATGGCCAGGGCTGGAAGGGACCTCCAAAGGTCATCTAGTCCAGCCCCCCTGCAGTGGGCAGGGATACCCTCAACTAGACCAGGCTGCTCAGAGCCTTGTCCAACCTCAACTTGAATATCTCCAGGGATGGGGCCTCAACCACCTCCCTGGGTCACCTATTCCACTGTTCTACCACCCTCAATGTAAAGAACTTCTTCCTGAGATCCAATCTATAATCTGCTCTGTTTTCTTGTGTGGCTGACAGAAGCCTTGGAGACCAGAATGAGATGAGTACTCTCCAAGCAGAGCCTGAGTGGTGCTTCTCTGCTTTCCTCCTAGGAGAGCCGGTGCCCCTGCTTTGGGACCCACCAGCCATCTCCAGCCAGGAACACCAAGGGGGTGAGATCTGCAAAGTTCTCCTGCTGAACCACCCTTCCCTGGATGAAGCTGTCTCCCCATCCAGCCTGTGTCCAGGTGGTGGAGAGAGGATCCTCTCCTTGCTGCCCACTCTGCCAATGTCCTGGGCAGAGGATGTGGCTTCCCAGTCACAGCCAACACGAGCAGAGATGCCCCAGTCTGACTTGGGGGTCTCCACCAGCCCTGCTTACCATAGCCTCACTTCTTCCCACTTATTCCTACAGCTCCTGGTGTTTTCTCTGCTCTAAGTATATAAACAGCCTCAGACCTCCCTGTAGGATGGTCCCTGGTGGGGCTGGGTCCATCCACATGCCACACAGGTTCCCTGCCTGCTCCAGTGACTTCACAACCCTCTTCTTAGCTCCAGTCCTGCTTTTCACAATGTCCTGAAATTCCTCAAACTTGCCCCCAGGTTTTGTCTCTCTTTTTTCTGGCCTAGACTTTGTCTTCATCCACATGGAGAGCAGCCCATATTCACTGCCCTGCAGCCCTGTGGAGCTGGAGGTGGCTGACCCCACCTACCACTGGGTTCAGGACAGGGCAGGTAAGGTCCTGGCTCTTCTCAGCTGCAGGCAGGAGCAAGCAGCTGTGATGGGCTCTGCTACCATAAGGCAGGAGAGGGGTAGGAGGGGGAACAGCCACCCAAGGAAGGAGCAGGTCCGTGGAGCAGGTGAGGGGCACGTGAAGACAGGGATGTCATGAGATTATATGTGTTGGGGGGTGCTGAACTCCAAAAAGGACAAGAGATTATAGGGTAATACTGTATGGGGTCATACTTACCCCTTTTTCTGTACTAGTAAGTTCTGAGAGGCTTTGTTCAAAAAGTTCTTAGGCATTTTGATGGTTCTTTTGCAGACAGTGACATTCCTGGCAGAGGAGAGGACACTGGGTCTTCAGAGAAGGGAAGGGAAAAGCAGCTTTGGGAGTCCTTTTAGAGCTCAGCACAGGACAGCCAGCTCCCAGCAATCACCATCAATCCTTATGTCTCTTGCTCTAGACCCCAAGTTGTTGTCAGTCACCAAGGAGGGACATCTCTTCTTCCAACACTTCCAAGCAGGTGACAGTGGGAAGTACTCGTGCACCATCTCCTACACGAAGCATGGGGTCCCTGTATCCCAAACGTTTCACTACCACATCTTTGGTGAGTCTAGTGCCATCCTACCAAGCAGGGGGGGTCAAGAAAGGCAGGAAGGGTGGAGAGACCATGGGGTGAGAGTAAGGGTGAGACCATACTCGGCTCTCTGGATAAGGTATCTCTCTCTTGTCAAGGGGAAGAACATAGCACCTTTCAAGGTTTTTCTCCTACAGGCTACCATGTTCTCGGAGGCCTGGACACTGTGCTGCTCTTCCACAGCAAGTTCTGTAAGGATGAGTGGACCAGAAGGCTCCTGTGGGACCTACAGAAGAAGCTGAGGCAGCTGGAGACCCAGCAGCGCTGCAAAGCCCAGCTGACTGACACCTCCTGCTTCCCCTCACTCAGCAATGTTTCAGATCAGTTCATCGTCCAAGTTCAGCTGGAAGGTAACAGCTCTGGGCAGATGCACCACAGTAGAGCTCCCCGGGGGACAAGTGGCGTTGGGGTGGAGAGAGAGGAGATCAGAGAGTTTGTGCTTGCAGGGGGAAGAGGGAGGCAGCACAGGGCTGAAGGGGGTGTGGTGAAATCAGGGGCTCTTAGAAGACAGTGGTGTTTAATGGCTAGACTGGTTCGGGGCTTTGCCCATCTCCTGCTGGAACTGGGGATGCCTGAGCTGCACTGGTGACTCTCCATATCCTAGTGTCCCCCTTTGGGCCCCACTGGGATGAAAACTGCAAGCCCCTGGACAGGGAGACCGCCACAGACTGCTACCACCACACAGTCCAGCACAACCTCGGGCAGGTAAGCCCTGGGGCCAGCACACCAGCAAAGGATGGAGCAGGGCACAGGGGGGGTTTGGAGCAGGGGCACTCTCTCCAGGCCCAGGTATTTTCAGAGGTGCTGGGATGAAGAGGAGCACCCCTGAGGGTTTACTCAGACTCCCTGGGGCCCAGCCAGAGCTCCCACTCAGACCGTGGTGTGCGGTGCCTGTCCCCCTTGGCTCCTGCACTCTGGTGCTGGGAGGGCATGTTCTGTACAAGGTCTCAGCTTCCCTCTTGGACCCCGACACTGCCCTGCTGAGCTCTGCCTGCTCTGTCCTCCTCAGGTCCAGCTGGCCCTCACCAGGTTCTTCAAGGAGCACAAGTCCTTCCACATCACTGGGGCTGGTGTCCCCAGCATCGACTTCACCAACGAGTTTGTCGGCATCTTAAAGACCAAGGAGTGCAGCGGGGGCTATGGGCAGACCAAGCAGCTCCAAAGATGTCTCAGCTGTTGCAGTGAGCCAGGAGAACCCCCCCCCACAGCCCTTTGGTCCCCTCTCTTCTTTCTCTCCGCTTGTCTCTCCCCCTCCCCATGCACAGCTCTGCATTTCCAGACCCTTGCTGCTCTCCTACCCAGCCCAGGGAATGTGGTGGTCAGGATCATTCTGAGCCCTTAAGCATCAGGACTCGGTTTCCCTGACCCTTCCTTGAATACAACTTCATCAAGTGGACAGTGCCATTGCTCAGAAAGGCCTTTCTATGTGTCCTCTCCTCAGTTGTATGCCCACCGGGGACATTCAGCCCTCCAAAGAACAACCAGTGCTCCCCATGCCCCGTCGGGACCTACAGCCCAATCTACGGGGTGTCACTTTGCACTCCCTGCAAGGATGGCATGATCACCAAGATGCCAGGTGCCAGCTCCATGATGGACTGTGTCAAGGAGGGAAGGACCAAGCAGGGTATGCAGATCATCTGCTACTGAAGCAGGGCAGGGAGGGGACTGGGGGACTCTGAACAGAGGGCAGTTGCTGCAATGGGACCCCAGAGCAGATGCTCCAAATATGTTGGCCATGGCAACTTCTACAGCCCTTGGGGATCCCTCTGGAGACTGGCAGCTTTCATCTCTTCCATCACAGTCCCTGGAGAGCCCACAGCTCCCTCACTGTTCCCCACACCAGGCCAATGCTGAACAATCTGATTTTTCCCTCTTCACCTCAGTCTCCCCAACTTGCCCCGACAGCCTCGCTGCAAAGAGCAACGCAGGTCACAAGATCCCTGCCTGTCTCTGGGGCTGGGGAGAATCAGCACCAGGATTATCTCCGGGGCCTTCAGCAGCAGGACTTCCCCCTTCGAGCCAGTCCCACCCATTTCTCTCTCCTCAGTTGCCTTGATTGTGCACAGGATCCCGAAACTGATTGTTATCATCTTGGCATCATTGCTAGCCATGAACTTGCTCTTCATCTTGTAAGTCTGAGCTCCTTCTCCCAGCGTGGGACATTTTGGGGGCAGTTTCTTGGAGCTGAGTCCCCCCATTCCTCCTTGCAACAGGAGATGGAGGAAAACCTGAGCCTTTCACTGTGATGCCAGCAGGAGCTGGCATGACAGAATAAGGGTGCAGGGCACCAGCAGCTAGGATAGTGCCTGGTGATAGCTTCTACAGACATATAGGGAGCGGTTGGGCACGGCGCTGGGGAATCCTGGTCCTGGGTGGCTGCAGAGCTCTGGTGCTGGTTCCTGGCACTAAGTTCCCACTTTTCACTCTGGGTTTCTGTCTATCTATAGCTGCTCTTGTTACTGGTTCTGTCGGGAGTACCAGATGCCATCTCCAAGGGCTCCCAAGAAGACAGGAAGCACCACAAGGATGGAGACAGTGACCAGTTTCTTCAGGATCTCCAGGCAGGGCTCCCAGGCTGGCCTCGATGCTGGGCATGCCAGTGACACCAGTCATCTGGACAGCAGCACATCTCAGAGGGATGAGGAGCACACTCACAGACCACCGCCTCTTGCTGGGACCCCAAACCTTGCCACTGTGACTGATGAGACCATGCTCATGCTGGCTCTGGAGGATGGAAAGGACAATTTGAGATTTCCTCCAGGTGCACAATGACACTGAGGAACAGCATCCCACCAGCCACCGCCCTCCCGTTTGGTTTGTGTCCCCAGCCACCTCACACTGACCGGAACATCCCGGAACGAAGAAGGATATCCTTCTTATCCTCTCTGTATCCTTCTTCCCAAATAGCTCTGACTACAACCACTCCTTTTGCTATCAAAGATGGGCTTCCGTTTGCATCTATCTGCAGCACTGGCTGCTCCTGGCACAGTGGGACTTGGGGGTTGTGAGGGGTCTATCATACTGGTTGTGAAAGGCATCGTTCCCAGTCGGTTTTGCTCAATTTCCATCCTATAGAGCTTTTTTTTTATACATTCCTGAAAAAGCAGCCCCCGGGAAGAGCTTAAGCCAGAGAGCATTTGCTGGGGTCAAGGTTGTACAGAACAGGAAAAAGCTCAGCTTCAAATCTCTTCGCTTTCAGAGCCAGGACTTGCCATGTGAGGGGCACAGGGAAGGATTCCCACCTTCGTGGCTTCAAAGAAGTCGGTTCTTCAAAAAATTCTGCTATTTAACATCTTTACTGATGATCTTGATGAGGACATAGAGTCTGCCATCAGTAAACTCACAGATGAAACCAAGTTAGGCGGGTGTGTTGATCTGCGTGAGGATAGGGAGGTTGTCCAGAGAGACTGGGATAGACTGGGATAGACTGGACCCCTGGGCCACTGCTAATGGTGTGAGTTTCAACAGGGCCAAGTGCCAGGTCCTGCTCTTGGGCCCCAGCGACCCCATGCAGAGCTCCAGGCTGGGGCAGTGTGGTTGGAGAGCTGCCTGGTGGAGAGGGAGCTGGGGGTTCTAACAGACAGGGCAATGAACAG